>PVJS01025563.1:0-27755 GCA_004027185.1 Glis glis
GGGGTGTAGCTCGGAGGTAGAATGCCCCTGGGTTCAATCCCCAGTACCGCAAAAAAAATAAATAAATAAAATAAAATCTATTCTGCCAGGCGTGGTGGCACACACTTATAATCCCAGTACTTGGGAGGCTGAGACTGGAGGATCCGGGTTCGCGGCCAGTTTCAGCTACTTAGTGAGGCCCTCTGCAACTTAGTGAGACCCTGTTTCAAAATAAAGAATAAAAAATAGGGCTGTGGGTGTAGCTTGGAGGTAGAATGTCCCTGGGTTCAATCCCCAGTACTGCCAAAAAAAAAATCTATTCCAAAACCATTCAAATAATCCAAAAAGCAAGAAAAAGGGAATAAAGGAGCAAAAATAACAACATAAAGAACACAGGGGGCACATAAAAAATTAACAGAAGATGTAGTAAAGGAATACATAAAAAGTAATATAAGGCACAGTGACGCACACTTGTAATCCCAGCTACTCGGGAGGCTGAGGCAAGAGGACTGCAAGTGCGAGGCCAGCCTGGCCAACTTAGTGAGACCCAGTCTCAAAAAAAAAAAACTTAAAAAGGGATGGGGATGTAGCTCAGTGGTACAGCAACCCTGGGGTCAATTCCCAGGACTAAAAAAGAAAAAATGGCAGGCAGGCTCACAGTAAAATGGTGGACCCAAATCCAACCACATTGAAAATTACATTAAATGTTTACAAACTCAGCACTATAATTAAAAGGCAGAGATTATCAAGATGGGCTAAATAATACTGAGCTATATACTGACCGTATGAAATGAACTTTACTTTTATTTTTTTTATTTTTTTATTTTTTGTGGTACTAGGAATTGAACCCAGGGGTATTCCACCTCTGAGCTACACCTCTAGCCCTATTTTTTATTCTTTATTTTGAAACAGGGTCTCACTAAGTTGAAGAGGGTCTCACTAACTACCTGAGGCTGGACGCAACCTTGAAACCCTCCTGTCTCAGTCTCCTAAATACTGGGATTACAAGCATGTGCCATCACGCCCGGCTGAACTTTACTTTTGTGTGTGTGTGGTACTAGGAATTGAACCCAGAGGCATTCTACCTCCGAGCTACACCCCCAGATCGATTTTATTTCTTATTTGGAAACAGGGTCTTACTAGGTTGCTGAGAGCCTCACTAAGTTGCTGAGGCTGTCCTCGACCCTGCAATCTGCAGTCTCAGTCTCCCGAGTTCTAGGATTACAAGCGTGTGCCATCATGCCCAGCTGAACTTTACTTTTTTTTTTTTTGGCACTGGGGATTGAACCCAGGGGCATTCTACTTCCGAGCTCCACCCCCAGCCCTATTTTTTATTCTTCATTTTGAAACAGGGTCTCACTAAGTTGCAGAGGGCCTCACTAAGTAGCTGAGGTTGGCCGTGAATCTGCGATCCTCCCGTTTCAGCCTCCCAAGTACTGGGATTACAAGTGTGCGCCACCACGCCCAGCTGAACTTTACTTTTAATAGAGTGAAAGTAAAATAGATAAAAACAAATGTAAACAACATGCTCTGAAAGTTGGCATGACTACATTAATAAAAAAGAAAACAGATTTCAAAACAATATATCACAGGAGAGGAGAGGGCTATTTTGTTGGTAAGTTTCCCAGGAAGACACTATAATCATAAACATGTATGTGTACAACAGAGCTTCAAAAAACTTAAAGCAAAACTTAACCAACTTAAGAAGAAAGGTCTTTCTGGTAACTGGTTAATCAGACACAATGGTGCCTGGGAGACATACAAAGAGGGGAACACTAAGAAGGCCCTTGGGAAGGTCTGTCTTCAGTCTGCAGCACCTGTAACAGCCAGGTACCGCTAACTGCAAACTGCTGGCCGCACACTGCTTCGCACCTATACAGCTGGCCGGCACAGCTTTCCACTGAAAAGTTAAGAATACGTATCCTAGCTGGGCAAGGTGGTGCATACCTGTAATCCCAGTAATTGGGAGGCTAAGACAGGAGGATCACAGGCTCCTAGAAATTCTAAGCAATTTAGCAAGGCCCTCTGCAAGTTAGTGAAACCTTGTTTCAAAATTTTAAAAAATAATAAAATAAAATACAGCTGTAGGTGTAGCTCAGAGGTAGAAAGCCTATGTGTTCAATCCCCAGTACCAGCCAGGCATGGTGGTACATGCCTGTAATCCTAGTATACGGGAAGCTAAAACAGGAAGATCACAAGTTCGTGGCCAATTTTAGCAATTTAATGTGAGACCTTCCACAACTTGGTAAGACCCTGTTTCAAAATAAAAAATAAAAGTAAGCCAGGCATGGTGGTACATGCTTGTAATCCCAGTACTTGGGAGGCTGAGACAGGAGGATCATAGATTCGAAGACAGCCTCAGCAAGTAGTGAGAGTTTCATCAACCTAGTGAGACCCTTGTTTCAAAATAAAACTAAGGCCGAGCATGGTGGCGCACGCTTGTAATCCCAGTACTTGGGAGGTGGAGACAGGAGGATCCAGGTTCACGGCCAGCCTCAACTACTTAGTGAGGTCCTCAGCAACTTAATGAGACCTTGTTTCAAAATAAAAAATAAAAACTAGGGCTGGGGGTGAAGCTCGGAGGTAGAACGCCCCTGGGTTCAATCCCCAGTACCGCAAAAATAAATAAATAAATACATACATACATAAATCTAAAATAGAGCTGGGGGTGTAGCTCAAAGGTAGAATGCCAGCCGGGCGTTGTGGCACACGCTTGTAATCCCAGTACTTGGGAGGCTGAGATAGGAGGATCGCAGGTTCGCGGCCAGCCTCAGCTGCTTAGTGAGGCCTCCGCAACTTAGTGAGACCCTGTTTCAAAATAAAGAATAAAAAATAGGACTGGGGGTGTAGCTCAGAGGTGGAATGCCCCTGGGTTCATTCCCTGGTACTGCCAAAAAAAAAAAAAATAGTAGAATGCCCTTGGGTTCAATCGCCAGGACCACAAAAATAAATAAGTAAATAAAACTTAAAAATCAGAAAAAAATAAAAAAAGACTGGGGATGTAGTTTGGAGGTAGAATGTCTCTGGGTTCAATCCCCAGCACCAAAAAAAGATTCTAATACTATCTAATAATCTGTATTCTAATAATCCTCTTGGATTATTAAAGGCTCTGTCCTTAGCTTAAGGACAGAGCTTGAAGCTCTTACCAATGCCTTAATTTAAAAAGTAACATGGTAGCTGGGCATGGTGGCTCATGTGACAAGAGGATCAAAGTTTTGCAGCCAGCCTCAGCTACTTAGTGAGGCTCTCTGCAACTTAGTGAGACCCTGTTTCAAAATAAAGAATAAAAAATTAAGGCTAGGGGTGTAGCTCAGAGGTAGAATGCCCTGGGTTCAATCCTCAGTACTGAAAAAAAAAAAAGTAACATGGTGATCAAACTCATAGACAATAACAGCTTCTTCTGAAACTGTTCTGATGGAAAATGAAAATTCACAAGGGACGAGTAAGAGGGCGAGAATAGAGGACACAAAGGACAAGTGGTCACACGTGGCCACCAGCATGAAATGGAGAATACACGTGCCCAAGACAGAAACATCAGTGCAGTGTACTCTGGCACTATATTCCAACACTGTACTCAGACCTTGAACTGCACTGGCTGTGTAAGAAGCCCCTCAAAGGCTATGTGGAGGCTAATGCTCTACCATTCTGTCCACATTTACAATTGTGTGGCAGTGACTTCATCACACTCACAAAATGGCCAGCAAGGGGCTCAGAGGGTGGGCTTTCCGTGGTTATAAAACATTCCCCCAAAGATCCCGGAAATTGGAGACTTGACTTAAGACACTGAGATGAAGGTAAGAAGGCAGTGGGTGCCTCTTCCTGGAGCCCCTGAGGAAACCCAGACAGTCTCCCTGACCCTGATGAGGCCCTATCTTGGCATTTTATTTCAAGGATGTGGTGGACCAACATCCTTACAGATGGGACATGTGTGGTCTCGAGGCCTTCCCCAGGTCCTGCCTCTGCACACGCAGACTATGAGCCTTCTGTGAATGGAGCCTCCCTGCGAGGGTCGCTACTCACACTCTCCAGATCCTCTTTCAGACGAGTCTCGTGCTGCAACTTCTCGAGCAAATTTCTGTTCTCTATTTTTAAGAGTTCAATTTCTTCCTTGAGCTCAGTCTGAAGAAGGAAAAGTTTAACCCTCTGCTCAGCTTCCAACCCCAGGACTCCGGCTGCCACCTGTGTGTCCGCCTCCAAGGTCACATCCTGGTCACACTGGAGATGAACCTGTGCGAGCTCTGCAGGAACAAGGAAGTAGAAAGGATGATCACACTCTGCAGTCCACCACGTGCAGCACCAACAGAACAGCCACCTTCTGAACTAGGCATGGTGGTGCATTGCCTATAATCCTAGTACTAGAGAGGCTGAGGCAGGAGGATCACAGTTTCGAGGACAGCCTCAGCAACTTAGTGAGACTATTTCAAAGTAAAAAATAAAAAGGACTGGGAGTATAGCTCAGAAGCTGAATGCCCCGGGTTCAATCCTCAGTACAAAAAAAAAATTTTTTTAAAGAATAGTGACCTTCCACAGATTCAGGCAACAGACACCTCGGGCCTGAATGTCCCAGGGCTAACTCAAGACAGGAATGGGCACAGCTCTCAGCCTCCCCTTCAGGACACAGCCGTGTTCTGAGTTGCAGGCATGCACCCAGGTCTGCACAGCAGTTCCTAGACCTGTCCAGGGTGCTCCTTCAGATCAAGTGTGGCACACAACCTGCTGCTGGTCAGGCAAGGTGAGCCTTGTATCCATCGTCCGAAGGAAGCAACAAGTTCTATTCCAGGCATCAGGACAAGGACTGAGCCTGAGGGCATGAAGCCAGAGACCACACGGTGTCTATGAGCTGAGCACACTGCCTCGCCTCCACCAGGCCTAGGCCGGCGTCTCCCTCTTCAGAAGAGGGAACAAAGGCAAAAGCCCTGGGATCAGAGTGAGGACAAGCCATGCCTCAGGGACAGTGTGGAGCGCCGGCATTGCCCACAGCTAAACTCATCATGGGGTGGCTGCGGAGGTGCCTGGTACAGATGCCACGTGCCACCCCCGGCTCTCATGTGGGGTCATGTTCCTTGCTACCAGCCCCATCCAGCCCCGAGTGTACCCTCAGCCAACAGAAAGGCTCTTACGCCACAGTGCCACAGTGTGAAGCCTGGCCCTGCCACACCCTCCAGGTGGTGGCCTCGACCCTGGCCTCCTCACCACCATGAGGACAACTGCAGCATCCCGGGCTGGGCAGGATGCAGGAGCACCACTACCACATCTCACACCAGCTGCCCACACTCCCTGGAGTCCTGCCAGTGGCCACTGTCTAGACCCACGACCACACCCATGGGGTAACCAGGGTTTCTCTGTCCTGCCACCTCCAGATCACCGCATTGCCCCACCCCCTGCTCTGCCTGGATGTCCCACAGATCCTTGGTCAATAGAGCCTGCTGGTTGGGCCTGCCAGGAGCAGAGCAGGATCCTAGCAATGCTCCCCTCCTGAAGGTTGAGTGGTCACCACTGCCCAGCAATCCCTGTGACCCCAGGGTACTGCCCCCCTTAAACCTGCTCCTGCCTGGTGAAAGTCACTGGCAGATAGGGCAGGCTAGAGGCATGCGCTCCCAGCAGTCAGCCCTACCCCTAATTCTGACCCACCATGTCAGGACTTGCTAGGGCTTGCTGGGGTGTGACCCCTCACAGCAAGGGTCCGCACTTCCCAGTGGAAGGCTGGTGGTCCTCATGTGCATGGCATCAGCTCCAACAGAAGCCGCCAGAGTGGCCAGGTGCTCCAAGGACATAACTCACAACTGAGGCACCAGCCTTCCCCAGGACATCCCCAAGGCTGAACCCTCAACACTGGTGCAGAGAAGAGGAGCAGAGCAGGAGGTGGCCACCTTGGCTGTGCTGGTCTGAAAGCAGTTCTGGGAGGGGCCCCAGGAGCTGACTGCTTGATTCGTCCTCCTGCTGGTCATGGAGGGAAGAATCCAACACTTTTGTCTTGTGTCTGTGGTTTTCTTCTAGCCCCATCTGTAAACATGCCAGGCTCCCCTAGGGAAGAACCACACAGGAAAGATGTGTTATGAGCCACTTGCCATGTTCACCATTAGTACCCTGAAGGCATTTCATGCTGCATTCAAAGAAAACACAGAAGCCTTGCTAGATTCACTGGACAACACAGGGGCTCTGTGCACCTCACGAGACCACTGATGTCCACACACCTCTCCCTTCCAACCACATTCAGACAGGTCTGGAGAACCCACAGAAACAGCGTCTGCAGCCCGAGGACAGAGTGTACTACAAGCTTGTGGCATGACTTCACAAGAGCCCCCTCCTGTGAAGTGAAGGCTGTCACAGCTCTTGTCACAGCCATTTCTCTGGGGCATGGGATACCCCTTGTCAATGTCCACTCAGCTGTAGCTGGTCCCTCAGGGTCACTGCCCAGTGCCTCCTTCCCTCCCCAGGTCTCTCCTGCATCTGTCTCAGATCTCAGGCCTGAGACTCTCTTCTAAGCGCAGACTACTGGGACCTGCTGCCAACAACCGGGGTAGCCTGGCCACACCCATGCCCAGCACTCAGGGCAGCAACCCAGAGGCCCCAGGCAGCACAGAGGGATGCCTGGGCAGCCATCCCGGTGCCTGGCCAAAACTCCCAGAGCCATGCTGCAGGCCAGCTCTGCCACTGGACCCCTTCCCTTTTGCTTTCCCTCCCAGGGGCCAGCCTGCCAGTTCAGCAGCCCCACTCACTACCTCCTCTGGCCATGAAACATGTTGGCATCAGATCCTGTCTCAGTGTCTGCCTCTCAAAGGACTCAAACTGTCACTGCCCTGCTGCTGACCCCACTACTCCCCCAGAGAACCCTGCTCTGGTTGGAGGTCTCTGGCTGCTGCAGGTTCTCCTCGTGCTTCAACCACACCCTGAGCCACGTAGACCTCTAACCCACCTGAGGCATCCTCTCTCCCTCTGTACATCTCTCTCCAGAGCCCAATGCTGGGCTTGCTTGAACGTAGGACAAGGAAATGTTTTGTGTCCCCCATGAGGAGGAAGATCACCAGGGTGGGTCTCTAGTCATTGCTGAGAACAGGGTTCTGCCCTCTACAGGGTTCACTGAATACTCATGGAAGGAAGGCAGGCAGGCAGGCTCAACATATGCTTGAACTTTTCTTGCCTCCATTGAAATACAACCGGAGCCGGGTGTGGTGGCTCACGCTTGTAATCCCAGCACTTGGGAGGCTGAGACAGGATAATCACAGGTTCAAAGTCAGCCTTAGCAACTTAGAGAGGCTCTCAGCAACCTAGTGAGACCTTGTTTCCAAATAAGAAATAAAATTGGTCTGGGGGTGTAGCTTGGAGGTAGAATGCCTCTGGGTTCAATCCCCAGTACCAAAAACAAAACAAGAAATATAACCAGATAACCCGTTTTCCTCAAAAACCATAGAGGAGTCACATCAGCCTAAACTTCAGATTCCTAATGAGCTCAAATTATCTTTTAAATCGAAACTTACATTGTTACATTGTTAGAGAAATAAATACTTTGATGAAACAGACTTGTGTCCCCATGATGATAAGCAAATGCAGGTAGTGCTGGCACATTCTGAGAGTGGGCAAAAGGCTGATGACAGGGAAGAATGGGGTGAACCCCCCAGACCTCTGGCCCCTCCCCAAAGAAAGAAATGGCCAGGACCACTAAGTAAAAGCATGACATAACCCCCACCTAATCCCAAAGATGAATGGGGCAAAGAAAAAAAATTTGTTTTCTTTTTTTTTTGGTACTGGGGATTGAACCCAGGGGCATTCTACCTCCAAGCTCCACACCCAGCCCTTTTTATTATTTTTATTTTGAAACAGGCCTCACTACATTGCTGAGGGGCTTGCTAAATTGCTGAGGCTTGCCTCAAACCTGCAATCCTCCTGTCTCAGTCTCCCAAGTACTGGGATTGCAGGTGTGTGCCACCATGCCCAGCTGGGAACTATTCGAACCAAAGACAACAGAGGCAAAAAAGACACCAGCAAAATGGGCAAAGAGTTGGAAAGCAGTCACAAAAAAAATTAAATAATGGTCAACAAACAAGCAAAAAGATACTCAGCCTCATTAATCAAAGAAATGCAAACCAAAAGGAGATGGTGAGCACCATCAGATGAAGAACATGAGCTCTGTTGGTACCAGTGGTGCTTCCATCGCCAGTCAGGGATGCAGGGACCAGCCAGCACCTCTGAGAGGCAGTCTGCCCAATCAGCACTGTAAACACACAAACGTGAACTTCTGATTAAACACCATCTTAATCTCCATACCTTCCTAATTATAAACTTATGAGGAAAAGAAATAGGGGAAAAAGAGGTGAGGAGGCAGAAAGAAATAGGCGGACAGGGCCAGAGGGCCTCGGTGGAAAGAATTTCCTGAGAGGCAACAGATGCTAACTGAATTCCAAAATTCCTGAAAGGACCAGACCTCCTGAATGTCAAGTGCTAACAAGATCAAAAGTCTCCTGAGAGTGACCAGATGTTTAGAAAACTCCAGTTGTTCCTGCCAATAAGCAATCCCAGGAAACAGCGTCTGAGACCCCAACAGGGAAAGAAAATTCGAACAAGCATATAAGCCCCTAGACAAGCCATCCAAAATGGTTACCCACTCAAGAACCCCTCCCTCTGGGAGCTTCTCTCTCTCTCTCTTTCAGGTCATGTTGGCTTTGAGAGAAAGTGTGTAATCAATGGCACGTGGTGACCAGAAGACGTCCGCTGGACATCAAAGCCGGACAAGGCCCTAGGGGTGGGCTGCAACTCTCTTTGGTAGATTGCATGGACAAGGCCCTAGGGGTGGGCTGCAACTCTCTTTGGTAGATTGCATGGACAAGGCCCTAGGGGTGGGCTGCAACTCTCTTTGGTAGATTGCATGGACTTTGGAAGAAAACAGTTTGCAATTGACGGGGTGTGGCTTTGACTACTCCCAAGTAGTGTCCAGAAGGCAGCTGCCAGATGCCACGGTACCCATTGCCCGAAAGGGTGATCTGCCTCTTTTTCCCTTCCATTCCTCTTTACAATAAACTCCCCACTCGCCTTTCTGTTGTCTGCAAGTGTCATTCTTCATAATTCGTAGACAAGAACCCCAGTTAGGAAAAACATCAGTTTCAGAGGCAATCATAAACCATGTCTCCCAAGTACTTCAGACAGAAGGTGCTGGCAGACAGGTTCAGGGCAACATCTGTGCTCCCTCCCCACATAGACCAGGGAACGCTGGTCATGGAAGAGGTGGCGGGAGACAGCCTCCTCATGTATCAACATGAGGCAGGAACCCCAGCAAGAGGTGGAAGAGCTCAATGGAGACCAGCAGCCCCGAGAGGGAATCAACACCCCCACCACACCAAGTACAGCCCTACAGCCAGTACAAAGGGCTCCCTGAGATAAATGGGGCTCAGAGAAGGTAGCCAAGCACGGTCAGCAACTGCACAGGGAACACCCACCTCCAATACCAGACACAAAGACTCAGATTAATGGGAAACTGAGAGGATGGAGGAGACAGGAAGCTCTGAACAGAGGGTGGTCTTCAAAGAGGTGAGCAAAACACCTCCCTCACAAGATGCTGGAACAGGAAGACATGAAGAACACGAGAGAGCAAAATGAGAACAAAGTAGGAAATGTACCAGAAAAGCAGGAATGGAGAAAACCTCTACCCAGAAAAAGACCTAAAAGAACTGTAAGATGAGAAAGAAAAATGCAAGAACATCAGGCTTTGTTCTGGAGTCAAGCATGAACCTCCAGGAGCTGCAGAGATGACAGAGAACCTGGCGGGGCATGAACAGTCTGAGAAAATAAACAGAAGTGAAGGGAGAGCCTGCGAGTCACAAGGCCCCACCTTATTCCTAGCATGAAAAATAGGTGGACAGACAGGCTGTGAGGTGTCAAGACTCCAGGGAACTGAAGAGGGGGCCCAAGAGCCATGGGAGGCTTGGACAGCACCCAGAGGGAGGTCACAGTGGGGCCTTTGCAGCAAAGCCAGCTCAAATGTGCAAGGATGAGACTGGCTCAGCCACCCTCCGCACTCCACTACAGGAACGCTGCAGCAACATGAGGGAGGAGACAGGCACCCCAGCTCCCGGACAGCAAGGGGCATGGGGCCAGTGGAGGAGAAGGGACCCTGGGAATGGGAGCACAAAGAGATACCAGGAACTCCAGACAGCAAGACAGATGGTAAAGGATGGCAGAAGGCAGCATCCAGAAGGAAGACAACACATGCTGAGCAGGAGGCCTGCTGTGCTGGGTGTTAGAGAAAACCAGAGACACTGAGTGAGGCTTCCCGTAGCACCACACCTCCTGCCCTCCGAGGGCAGTTGTAACTGCAGGGGAGGCAACAGAACACGGGGAGTTCTGCACATGCCTCACAAGCAAGGAAAAGCTGTTGTTCACAGAGACAGATGGGTAATACCCCTCCCACCTCCCACGAAGGGCTGAGTCGTGTCCCCCTCCCAAATCCATGTTCCATGGTCCTAACCTCCAGGATCCAGGGATGGGACTGTATTTGGAGATGGGGTCTTTAAAGATAATTTTTAAGTAAAATGAGGTCTCTAGGGTGGTCCCTAACCCAACATGATGGTGTCCTTATAAGAGCAGTAGATCACAGCCAGGCACAGTGGCACACACCTGTAATTTCAGTAATTAGGAGGCTGAGACAGGAGGATTACAAGTCCGGCATGTAGTAACTTAACAAGACCCTGTTTCAAAAATAAAAAATAAGCCGGGCGTGGTGGCGCACGCTTGTAATCCCAGTACTTTGGGAGGCGGGGACCGGAGGATCCGGGTTCGTGGCCAGCCTCAGCTCGCTCTCTCTCTCTCTCTCTCTCTCTCTATCTATCTATCTATCTATCTCTCTATCTCTCTACTCAGTGAGGCCCTCCGCAACTTCACGAGACCCGGTTTCAAAATAAAGTATAAAAAATAGGGCCGCGGGTGTAGCGCGGAGGTAGAATGCCCCTGCATTCAATCCCCGGTACCGCAAAAAAATAAAATAAAATAAATAAATAAAAAATAAAAAGAGCTGGGGTAGGATGCCCCTGGGGACAAACCCCAGTACCAAAATAAACAAAACCAAACCTGTGAGGACACAGGGAGAAGATGCCATCTGCAAGCCCAGGAAAGAGGCCTCCTAGGGACCAGCCCTGCCCCAACCTTGATGGAGAACTTCAGGCTCCTGAATGAGAGAAAGAATTTCTAGTGTTTTTAAGCCCTGGGCTGTGTGCTTTATTACAGCAGCCCCTAGCCAAATGGCACAACCTAAATAACCAAAGGCAATAGCCACTCAGTCCCAAAGATGGCGCTCCACAAGGCAGAGCGCATCTGTGCTCAAGCCACAGGGGCCTATGCTGAGGGCTGCGCTGCCCAGCATGGCAGGGGCCCAGGGGCTGCTGGCATTTCAAGAGATGACCATCACGTGCTGCAGTGTGCTAGAGGCAACACACTGGAACATCCCACCATCCCAGGAAGTTGTCTGGACACAACTTGCCCTCCACAGAGGTTAACGTGACAGAAATTGGGGCCTGGGAAGGATTCCAGGGGCAGGTCAAGTAGGTAAGGATAGAAGACATGTGGATGAACATGATCAATGTAGGATATATGCATGTATGAAATATGACAGTGAATCCCATTACTTAGTACAATTTAAATGTATTATTATTTTGTGTGTGTGTGTGGTAGTGGTACTAGGGATTGAACCCAGGGTCATTCTACCTGCAAGCTACACCCCCAGCCCTATTTTATTTTTATTTCAAAACAGAGTCTAGCTAGGTTGATGAGAGTCTCACTACTTGCTGAGGTTATTCTTGAACCTGCAATCCTCCTGTTTCAGCCTCCCAAGTACTGGGATTATAGCGGTGCGCCACCGTGCCTGGCTCTAAATGTATTAATATTTATAATAAAAGTGAAAAGTCAACAGCACGGAGGCAATTCAAGGAAGAAGAAACGTTAAGGCTGATGAAAAGATGCTGAACACATGCTGGGCGTGGTGGCACATGCCTGTAAATCACAGTATTTGGGAGGTGGAGACAGAGGATGGCAAGACTAGCCTTGGCAACTTTGGGAAACCCTATCTCAAAATAAAAAAATAAAAAGGGCTGTGGTTGGGCATGGTGGCGCATGCTTGTAATCCCAGTATATGGGAGGTTAAGACAGGAGGATTGCAAGCTCGCCGCCAGACTCAGCAACTTCTGAGGCCCTCTGCAACTTAGTGAGACCCTGTTTCAAAATAAAGAATAAAATAGGGCTGGGGGCATAGCTCGGAGGTAGAATGCCCCTGGGTTCCATCCCCAGTACCACAAAAAAAGAAAAAAAGGGCTAGGGATATAACTCAGTATAGGGGTATAACTCAGTGGTTCAATTCCCAGTGCAAAATTTTTAAAAAGATACTTGACACATAATTCAAAGCAAAACAGTTTTCACACCCTTCAGTACAAGGATATGGGGCAAAGGGAGGCCTCACTGACAGCCCAAGTGACAGAGCAAGCAGGTCTGTGGGAGGGAAGAGTATGGCACCCCTCTCCTGACTCTGCCCTTGACCCACAGACAGTCCAGGGTGTGCATGTACAATCAGCAAAGTACTTCCAAGAAGAAAAGCAGGCCTCCCTCTACTTGATGCATGAGTGAAAAAAATGGAATTGTAGATCCCTATGACATGAAAGGCAGCCCATTTCTAAATTAAAGATCAATGACAGCCAACCCTTTTTTAGTGATAAAAAAATAATCAGCGCGTTACCTTTTGCCACTCAAGATGAAGGTCAGGTTGATCAGGATGTTCTTTTCTTTCTCTGTCAGATGTCTCTTCTAAACACATACAGGATGAACTAAGAGAGAAAACATGTTCAAAAGCTTTACAGGTGCCCCTTCCCACTGGGCCCACACTGTCCCGGGAGCCAGTCTCACAAAGCAGAGGCCCATGCTAAGGTGTCCCTGTCAAGGATGGGATGATGTCAGGTCTACACTCTGTTCAGCTGGCATCACAGGACAGGGGAGCAAGAGCAGAGATAGGCTGGGCACTGTAGCACACAGTAATCCCAGTACTTGTGAGGCTAAGACAAAGGGTCACAGGTTCGAGGACAGCCTCAGCAACTTAGTAAGAGCTGTGGCAACCTAGCAAGACCCTGTTTCAAAATAAAAAATTAAGCCAGGTGTGGTGGCAAACGCTTGTAATCCCAGTACTTTGGGAGGCTGAGACAGGAGGATTGCAGGTCCACGGCCAGCCTCAATTACTTAGTGAGGCCCTCCACACCTTAGTGAGACCCTGTTTAAAATTAAAGAATAAAAAATCGGGCTGGGGGGTGAAGCTTGGAGGTAGAATGTCGCTGGGTTCAATCCCCAGTACCAAAAAAAAAAAAAAAAAAAAAGAATGAAGACAGAGTACCCGCCAGGCACAGTGGGGCCACAGGAAGGCCCAGGACACTCCAGGTTCTATAGTGTCAAGTTCATCTCGTTTCCAGAGTGTGTTTCTAAAACAAAAGTCTACTGGTCTCCACTGGCACGAGATCACAACAAAACAAGATGTGCAAGAGAAACAATGCAAGATCCCACATCTCAACAACCCTTCCAGTGAAAGCTGCTTCCTTTACCTGGTTTCCAAAGACCACAGAGGAGGCTCTTCCTTCACCTCTTGGAACCGCTGCTGGAACATGGACAGGTTCTCCTGATAAGTCTGCTCAGCATCTCTCAACTTCTTCTCAAAATAGACCCGCAGCTGTTCCAGTTCAGACTCATGCTGGGTCCTGTCTCGCTGCTGCTGCTGAGCAAAGTCTCGCCGCAAGTGCTCCAGCTCCTCCAGGCAGGACACACGGGCCAGGAGTGGCTCCCCCGACTCTGGCAGGACAGCATGCAATTACCAGAGTGAAACACTCACAAAAAACAGGAGACAGGGAGGTCCCTGAGCAGATTCTGAGAAGGACCCAGACAGGGCCCTGCAAGTGGAAGAGAGCCCTTTCCAGGGCTAACTCAGCATCTCACCAGCCCCTTCCAGGCAGAGCTTTCTCTGGCTGGTGGTACAAAAGCCAGAGCAACTGTGAGCAAGAGCAACTTGCTGTGTCAGGGAGTGTGGGCCCAGCTGACATCCAGCATGAAGAGCAATGGACACCAACCCTACAACCACAAGGAACTGGATCCTGCCACAACCCCTCCAAGCCTGGAAGCGGAGGTGTGCAGAGGCTCTAGTGACAGGAAGACAACTGACACATTGCCTACCACACCTGGCTGCAGACAGAACTTGGTGCTGCCAGCGCACCAGGCCTCCCTTGTCTCCACATGGCAAGGGTGGCTGCAATCAGCACTGCTCCTGATCCTTTCTCATAACTGCTCCTTCCAAATCACATCTACCCTCAGGGCAACCAGCAGGCTTAAAGGCCCTGTTTGTAGGTGAACACCAGGAAAGAGACATGGGTTTGGGTTCATCTCCTGTGGCCCTGAATGCTGGTAGCCTGACCGGGCCTGGCTGTCCCTGCCTACAGGCACAAGTGGCTCTGCCTGACCTGGAGCAGCCATGTCCTCGCAGCTGAGCAGAGACCTCCCTGACAGGGTCTCTTGAGGAGCTCAGCTATAAGGAAGGACTACACTGAAGCTGCCCCGGGCAAAAGTGGCCCCAGTTGCTGGGTCCTGGAGACTCAAGCACCACCTCCAAACCAGAGCTGGAGCCATCGGAGGCTGTCAGCACCTGCCTCGAGGAGGCTCACAGGATCTACAAGGCAATGAACAGCAAGGAATCATCCTGCGCCCGATGCACCTGATGGTACTTCCCAGGAAAAGTGACACCATTGGTGCTTCGCCTTGCACTTGAAAGATACCTCACATTATAGTCAGTCTGCACCCTTAGGGACACACAACCACACAGTCACTACTCAGCTGACTTGCTAAAGGACTCAAGACCTTGGCTCTCCCAACACACAAATTTCCACCATAAGCAATACACATCAACCTTCACAATATAAAACCAGCAAGTCTACAAAGTCACTTTTTTGTGTTAGCTACAACCAATTTCTAGTTTGGAATTTCAACAATTATAAACACATAACTTTTTTTTTTTTGAGGATTGAACCCAGGGGCATGCTATCTCTGAGCTACATCCCCCAGCCCTATTTTTTTATTCTTTATTTTGAAACAGGGTCTCACTAAGTTGTGGAGGGCCTCGCTAAGTTAGCTGAGGCTCGCTGCGAACCCAGATCCTCCGGTCTCAGCCTCTCAAGTACTGGGATTACAAGCATGTGCCACCACGCCCGGCTAACACATAGCTTTAAATCGGGCCTGGTGGCGCACACCTGTAATCCCAGTACTTGGGAGGCTGAGACAGGAGGATCATTTAGAGTCCAGCCTTGGCAACTTAATGAGACCCTCATTGAGGTCTTTATTTTTTTAATTTTTTTGGTAAATAAATAAAAAATAAAATAAATAGATAAAAAACAAGTCAGGCATGGTGGCGCACACTTGTAATCCCAGTACTTGGGAAGATGAGACAGGAGGATTACAGGTTCAAGGCCAGCCTCAGCTACTTAGTGAGGCCCTCTACAATCATTTACAGACCAGCCTCAGCAACTTAGTGAGACCCTCAGCAACTTAGTGAGGTCTTTTTTTTTGGTAAATAAAAAATAAAATAAAATAAATAAATAAAAAATAAATCAGGCGTGGTAGCACACGCTTGTAATCCCAGTACTTGGGAGGCTGAGACAGGATTGCAGGTTCAAGGCCAGCCTCAGCTACTTAGTGAGGCCCTCTGCAACTTCGTGAGACCCTGTTTCAAAATAAAGAATAAAAAATAGGGCTGGGGGTGTAGCTCAGAGGTAGAATGTCCCCGGGGTCAATCCCCAGTACCACAAATAAATAAATAAATAAATAAATAACAATAAATAAATTTTTTTTTATTTTTAGGGCTGGGAGTACTTGGGCATGGTGGCACATGCCTATAATCCCAGTACTTGCAAGGCTGAGACAGGAGGATTACAGGTTTGAAGCCAGTTGCAGCAACTTAGTGAGGCTCTCAACAACTTAGCAAGATCCTATTTCCAAATAAAAAATAAAATAGGGCTGGAGGTGCAGCTTAGAGGTAGAATGTCCCTGGGGTTCAATCCCCAGCACTACAAAAAAAAGGGGGGATTGGGGTTATAGCTCAGATGAAGAATGCCCCTGGATTTGATCCCCAGTACAAAAGTAAATAAAAATTTTTTAAAAACCACATAATAAAAAATAAAGGGCTATAGGGGTATAGCTATAAGGGGTATAGCTCAGTGGTAGAGCACTTGCCTAGCATATACACAGCCCTGGGTTCCATTCCAACACCACGAGCACACACACATACACACGTGCACACACATGCACGCAGGCACGCAAACACACACATGCAGCTTCAGCTTTGGAGGATCTGAATGTCCCACACAAAATCGCTCACCATTTGGCTTCTCTCTGTCCGTTCTCGCAGACTCAAGCTGGGACCACAGGCATCTGATTTCTTCTTGTGACTGAGCCTTCAGGTCTTCATAGGATGCTTGAAGATTCTCTAACTATGGAAATGGAAAGCACCAATGTGTCAATGTGAGAACCTAAGGATATAGAGGCCAAGGTAGTATCACATGTGGCTTTGTGCTATTATTTGTGTTTTAGGGTGTTTTGTTTTGTTTTGGTACTGAGGATTGAACCCAGAGCCATTCTACCTCTGAGCTACGCCCCCAACCAATTTTATTTTTTATTTGGAAACAGGGTCTTGCTAAGTTGCTAAAAGCATCACCTGTGATCCTCCTGTCTCAGCCTCCCAAATACTACTGCAGGCATACACCACTATGCCCGGCTATTATTTTTGTTATTTGCGAATACCTCAGGGCCCAACATCCAAGAAACAAGCCAAGCAAGTGTGGAGTTAAAGCTCAAAT
The DNA here is from genome assembly GCA_004027185.1 of Glis glis. Lineage (NCBI taxonomy): Eukaryota > Metazoa > Chordata > Mammalia > Rodentia > Gliridae > Glis > Glis glis. The sequence continues at coordinate 16,833 of PVJS01025563.1, forward strand.
CCCAAACCTACAGCTGAGAAACCAGCGGCAACAGCAACCAGAACACAGCAACTTGAATAGCGCCACCCAAAAAAGGCCAAGGTCACAGTGTCAGCTAGGCATGTTGGCATACGCCTGTCATCCCAGCTACTCAGAAGGCAGAGGTGAATAATCACATGAGCCCAGGAGTTCAAGGCCAACTTGGGCAGTATAATGCGACCCCACATCAAAACAAAAAGTAATAGTAACTTCTGGGTTTGTGTGTTTGTTCACAGCGCAACTTCAGCACAGGCCACACCCTAGGAACAACACAGCCCCATCCACCGGCCAGCCTCAGCTCTCTCTCTCTCTCTCTCTCTCCCTGTCTCTCTCTCTCTCTCTACTTAGTGAGGCCCTCTGCAACTTCGTGAGACCCGGTTTCAAAATAAAGTATAAAAAAATAGGGCCGGGGGTGTAGCGCGGAGGTAGAACGCCCCTGGGTTCAACCCCCAGTACCGCAAAAAAAAAAAAAAAAAGAATATACATTTTCTGAGCACAAGGCTGAGCATAATTATTATACATACCTCACAGACTCTATATTCTTACATGTTTTTCTACCAAACACTAGAACCTCTGCAAATTTAATACTTAAGTTTTATCAAATAACAGAATATAGCCAGGTGTGGTGGTGCACACTTGTAATCCCAATAATTGGGAGGCTGAGACAGGAGGATCTCGTGGCTAGTCTCAGCAACTTAACAAGGCCCTCCGCAACTTAGTAAGACCCTGTTTCAAAATAAAAAATAAGCCTGGCATGGTGGCGCACACTTGTAATCCCAGTACTTGGGAAGCGGAGACCAGAGGATTGCAGGTTTGCGGCCAGCCTTAGCTACTTCGTGAGGCCCTCCACAACTGAGACCCTGTTTCAAAATAAAGAATAAAATATAGGGCTGGGGGTGTAGCTTGGAGGTAGAATGCCCCTGGGTTCAATCCCCAGCACCAAAAAAATAAAATAAATAAATAAATAAATAAATAAAATAGGACTGGGGTATAGAGCAGAGGTAGAATGCCCCTGGGTTCAATCCCCAGTACCCCCCCCCAAAAAAAGAATATAAAATGGTCCAGTCAGCCGGGTGTGGTGGCGCACGCTTGTAATCCCAGTACTTGGGAGGCTAAGGCAGGAGAATCGCAGGTTCGTGGCAGGCCTCAGCTACTTAGTGAAGCCCTCCGCAACTTAGTGAGACCCTGTTTCAAAATAAAGAATAGAAAATAGGGCTGGGAGTATAGCTCGGAGGTAGAATGCCCCTGGGTTAAATCCCTAGTACCGCAAAAAAAAAAAAAAAAAAATGGCCAAGTCACAAAATCTTTTAAAACTTTTCTAATATACCAGATAATTAAAAATAAGTAAGTTCTTGCCTACCTCCAGCTGTTTTTCTTTTTCCTTTTCCCTGGATTTCAAATCCAAGTCCTCTAGATACTGGCAATGTTCTGACTGCAAGTCTTCACGTAACTTCTTGATGGCTGCTTGGTGCTGAGCCTCCAGGTTCTTCAGGGAAACTAGAAAGAGGCATGAACCCCACCTAGTTTACAACCAGATGGCATTTTCCTCCTCAGCAGCAACACTAGCCAGAAGGTCACCACTGTGATGACAATGGCTCACACTCAGCACTGTACTGCCACACTCCATCCTGGGTGTCCCATGCATGCCTCAACGGCACATCACACCAGGACAGGGAAGGGCAGAGCCACCATGGCAGCAGGTTCCATCTATACCCTGTCTCAGCAACCGCTGTGCCCTCCCTGGGGAGGAGGAAAACAGACACAGCAACATGCAGCCAGTGCCCCCTGACCTGCAAGGATCACTAGGGAACATGAAGCCCTGGAGTAGCAGAAGCAAGCAATCACAAACTACTGAAATTTAGTACTGAACACATAAAAGACAAATTTGAAACAAAGGTCAGAAAGGCTCAGGGACCTTGAGAGGTATGTGGCCAACGAGGAAGGCTCCCAGCCTGTCACCCGCGCCCTCACATGCATTCAGCTGGCTGACACTGAAAAGCAAGGGTGGGACACATGTTCAGTCCCAGGTGGTGGACCGCAAGATCCTTAGGCTAGTGTTATACAGGAAAACTTGGCCCCTCCAGACCTGCTCATTTGGGTCAGATGCTCACCTTCTGCCTGGTTTTTGGCTTGGAAAATATTCTCCAACTCAGCTTTCTGTTCTGCCAATTCTTTCTGAAACTGGATTTGCAAATCCTCCATTTCTGACTGGTGCTTTTCAGATAATTCTTTGCGTAAATTTTCCAAGCATAACGCTCTTTCAGATTCCCAGTCCTGCTTTAGGGACTAATTTAAAAGAAAAAGGAGATTATGGTCAATAGTTGATTGGTTGTGGTAAAGAAACTTTAGTTGCACAAAAACCTAGTGTAAGAAGCCATTGACCCCAGACTGAACTGTCACTGCGAGAAATGGGCCTTAATGGCCAGGCAGTCCCTCCATCAGTTGCTACCAAGACAGAAGCAGGAGTATCCACAAGGCAAACAGTCAAAGAAGAGAGAGCACGGCCATCTTTCCCCACAGCAGAACCCATCTCTAAATTCAAAGCATAGAGCAAGGCCACTCTCAAATGCTCATGAAGCCACCTCCCTACAAAGACCCAGGGGCTGATGGTGACTTCACCAACCTCTGCCCAAGGACTGGGCTCTGACCCAAGTGTCCAAAGAAACAAGTCTCACCATCCAGGTCAGAGAGGGCTGGGAGACCAGAGCACGAACCCAGCCCCAGAGGGAACACCCAGGCCAAAGCCTGAGCATGTCCAGGACTCAGGAGAAGCCTCCACACTCACTGAGGCCGGGGGCTTGCCCCCACAACACTGCCCCTCCTGACATTCGGGTGCACCCTACCCTGCCCCACACCTCTGGCCACATTCCCCTCCCTCCACTGGACACAAGTTCATGTGGACAGGGGCAGAGTCCCAGGACACAGCATGGATAGGTGGTGAACACCTTCGTGTTTCAGAAACCAATGTGAGACAGAGCAGCAAATACAGCTGTCCAAGCAAAAAGAGCAGATCATTTCTGCCAGCCCAATCCAATAACCCTGGCTGGATTTTGTCTGCATCAAGGAGAAGGGCATTCCTTGGGGAAAGGTGAGAAAGGCACACACAGAACTGCGTTTCCAATGGTCTCACACACCTCTATCATCCGGGCACTTTTCTCCATTTCTGACTGTAACTTCTCCTTCAGCTCAGCTGTGAGACAAACATAAGAAACAGTTCAGACCACTGAGTCTCACCTTCTCCGGGATTCAATCTCCCTGGAGACCAGGAGGTTCTGGCCCCTGCTGGCCACTCCATGTACACTCAAGCATGCTGTGTCCAGGAAGGTCAGTTAATACCCCAGGCCCAGTTGTACCAGGACAGGAGGCCAGAGAGGAGGCAGGGCCTCTGCAGACTGGCTGATGAAGAGAACAGCAACACAGAAAGGGCCAAAAGACAAGTCACATTTTATACTTAAAAAGACAAAAACAAGGGAAGAAAAAAATATATACCTTTGTGTTTGCCTGAAACTACATGAAGACACACAGGAGGCATCACAAGAAACTAGGAAAGCTGGCCCCTGGGGTAAGGGGCGAGCCAGGAAGGGGAGGGAGCTTTCCAGCACAACCACAGCCAAGAACACTGCTTCTGTTTGTCTCACATGGAAACTACACAGCAAGAGGAAGGCAAGCACTGGCAGTGTGGATCATGCTCCTGTCCAGGACGAGGAAAGCTTTCCCTTCCATTGTGGGGATGCCTGCTCATTCGGTGAATATACCAAAATCACCAAACTGTGCTTAACACAGGCAGACTGCGCTGTACGAATTATACCTCAATAAAGCTGTTACCTGAGAAAAGGTGTGCATAAAAGTAAGAACTACTTTAACAAAATTTTTACCAAAAAAAAAAACTATGAAAAACAAACATAAAGGTATGTATTAGACATACAAAGCACTCAGTTTGGGCCAAGAATTAACCATTTTCTTTGGGGGGGGGGTATTGGAGGCTGAACCCAGGGGCACTCTACCAGAGGTACATCCCTAGCCCTTTTATTTTGAGACAGGGTCTTGGTAAGTTGCCCAGGCTAGCCTGGAATTTGCTATCCTCCTGCCTCAGCCTCCCTAGTAGCTAGGATTGTAGTCATGAGCCACCATGCCTGACTTTATCATTATATATATTGGGGGGGGGTACTAGGGATTGAACCCAGTGGTGTTCTACCTCTGAGCTAGACTCCCAGCACTATTTTTCTTTTTTGCGGTACCGGAGACTGAACCCAGGGGCGTTCTACCTCCGCGCTACACCCCCAGCCCTATTTTTTTATACTTAATTTGAAACCGGGTCTCACGAAGTTGCGGAGGGCCTCACTAGGTAGAGACAGAGAGAGAGACAGGGAAAGAGAGAGGGAGAGAGAGAGAGAGAGAGAGCGAGCAAGCTGAGGCTGGCCGCGAACCCAGATCCTCCAGTCTCCGCCTCCCAAAGTACTGGGATTACAAGCATGCGCCACCACGCCCGGCTTATTTTTTATTTTGAAACAAAGTCTCACTAAGTTGCTGAGGGTCTCGCCAAGTTGCTGAGGCTGGCTTCGAACCTGTGATCATCCTGTCTCAACATCCCAAGTGCTAGGATTACAGGCATGTGCCACCATAGCAGCAGCAGCTGCTGCTGCTGCTGCTTCTGCTTCTTCATCATCATCATCATCATCATTATTATTTTAAACTAAAGCATTTGCCCTTAGCTAAACATTCTGTGTAAATCTGTCAAGCTGGTTTCTTTATTCCAATTTTTTGTCTTGACTTTTTTCCCTGATTACATTTCCAAGCTTCTCTGCTGTATGTTTTAAGAGTCAAGTTTGGCTGGGGGTGGTGGCACACACCTGTAATCCCAGTACTTGGGACGCTGAGACAGGAGGATCGCAGGTTGGAGGACAGCCTCAGCAACCTAGTGACAATCTCTGCAACCTAGTAAGACCCTGTTTCAAAACAAACAAATTTTAAAAAGGGCTGGGAGTATAGCTCAGAGATAGAATGCCCCTGGGTTCAATCCGCAGTACCACACACACATATAAAAAGTGCCCAGGTCAACCAATGGGTGGCACTGCTGACCAGAAGAGCCACTGCCCACTCAGCAAAGAAGGATGGGGTCTGAGTCCAAGAGTACCTGGGTTGGGCCTGAGAAAGCCTGGAGACAGGCGGATCTTATCAAAGATGGTGGTGGGGGCCAGGCATGGTGGCGCATGCCTGTAATCCCAGTACTTGGGAGGCTAAGACAGGAGGATAGCAGGTTCGAGGTCAACCTTAGCAATTCAGTGAGCCCTCAGCTGCTGTGACCAGGAGGAAGGGGTGTGCTCTGAGACAGGTGCTGCACAGACCCCACCCAGCCTGCAGCAGGGAGGACCCTGCCAGCTTCCTTGTGAGTACAGAAGCCTGGGACTTAAACCTGGCAGGAACCTGACTGTACAGGCAGAGCCACTGCAGGGAATCCCTGACTCCTGAGGGGCAGGGGCAGGGGCAGGAGTGCCCACCTGGCAAACAGGAGAAGCGATCTGGAAAAGGAGCCGGCCAGCTTCTTAGAAATCACTGTGAAGTCCAGTTGCAGCCAGGAAGTGACTGGCTCAGCCCCATGTGCAGGCCCCATCTCCCACCCACGCCTGGCACACAGTACCTGTCTCCTGCCCACAGCGGAGTGCAATCTCTTCCTTCTCACGGGCATGCTGCTCCCGGACCAGCTCCAGCTCGCACTGCTGCCTGCTCTGCAACAGAGCCAGCTCCTGCGCTCGCCGGCCATTGAGCATCTCCCGCAGCTCGGCCAGCGCTGACTCCTTCTCCTTCTGCAGGTTGGCCTGCGTCAACTCCAGCTGCACTGTGTGCATGTTGCTCAGGCTCAGGCGCATCGCTTCCAGCTCAAGGTTGGGCGCCGTCTGCGAGCAAAGGAATCTCTGATGAGGGGCAGGCTGGGAACCAGGGCAGCAAGGGCATCACTGAGAGGCATAAAACAGCAACGAGGACCAGGAGACAGGAACATGCGACTAGGACACCCCCCACTCTCCAAGTTAGAATGTATCCCTATGCTATTAGCTACCATGTGTCACCATGGTGTGCTGCCCATCAGCAGCCACTCCCACAAGGAGCCCTTATGATTCCAATGTTACTTGAAGCCGGAACAGCCTGGGCACCACCCACACACCCTGACACAAGCCAGATTCCTGGCCCCAGGTGTCTGCCCCGTCCTTCCACCTGCCCCAGGGAGGGCCCCTCACACAAAACACGGAAACAAAACAGAAGAGGAGACAGCAAGCTGTAGCACCCACCCACCCTGGGACTCATCTCTCCTGCCTGCAGCCCTCCTCAGCTGCCATGGCCTGCTGTGCTCTGGAGTGAACAGTAGAGCACACGCCACAGTGTGAGACGGCCAAGAACCCCTGCCAGGCAGTGCAAGTCACCTGAGGCTGCTGCCGCCAGCCAGCTTCGTCCTGGGGGCTGCTCACCAGTTCACAGTCTTGTTCTTCTTCCTGAGAAGGAAAGCAAAAGCTGTAGCCAGAAAATTCACATGAACCAACAGCCACTAAGAAATAACCAAAAGCCACATGTGGTGGCATACACACTTGGGAGCAGGTTTGAGATTGGTGCACGGTAACTTAGCGAGACCTCGTTTCAAATAAAAAGGGCTGAAGGTGTAGCTCAGTGGTAAGAGTGCCCCTGAGTTCAAAGAAGAAAGAACCAAAAACCTAGTCCTCACAAAAGCAGTGTACAAATGTTCATGACAGATGGAAGGTAGGAACAGCCCAATGAGGGATGAAGGCACAGTGAAATATAGCATGAGCTGCCCTTTGGTGCCCTCAGGAGACTGGTTTCAGGACCCCAGAGATTTCCCATAGACACTCAAGTTGCTTCTATAAAATGGTATCATATTTGCATGTGACCTACACACATTCTCCTGTAGACTTTAAATCATCTCTAGGTTATCTGTGACACCTATAATAAGGTAAATAGTTGTTACACTGTATTGTTTCGGGAATACTGATGAGAAAAAAAAGATCTCTGTTTAGTAGAGAAGCAATTTTTCCCCAATTTTTTTTTGGGGGGAGCAATGGAATCAGGGGCATTCTACCTCTGAGGTATACCCCAGTCCTTTTATTTATTTGTGGTGCTAGGGATTAAACCCAGGGGTGTTCTCCCTCTGAGCTACACCCCCAGTCCTATTTTATTTTTTAGTTTGAAACAGGGTCTCACTAAGTTGCTGAGGGCCTCAATAAGTTGCTGAAGCTGACCTCAAACCTGCAATCTTCCTATCTCAGCCTCCCAAGTACTGGAATTATAGGCATGTGCCACACACCCAGCTTCCCCAAATATTTTCAACCTGCCTTTGGTTGAATCTGTGGGTATGGAGGGCCAACTATATTTATACAATGAGGATTCAGCCACAGGAAGAAAGTACTGACACATGCTACAACATGGGTGAACCATGAAGACATGCTAATTGAAATCTAGTCACAAAAGGCTACTTATTATGTGACGCAATTTTTTATTCTGTGGTACTAGGAATGGAACCTAGGGGCATTCTACCTCCAGGCTACACCCCCAGCCCTTTTTTTTTTTTTTTTTTGTATAGCACTGGGGATTGAACCCAGGGGCATTCTACCTCTGAGCTACACCCCCAACACTCCCAACCCGATTTTATTTCTTATTTGGGCACAGGGTCTCACTAAGTTGTGGAGGGCCTTGCTAAGTTGCCGAAGCTGGCTTCAAACCTGTGATCCTCCTGTCTCTGCCTCCCAAGTACTGAGATTACAAGTGTGCACCACGCCTGGCTCCCTAGCCCTACTTTTAATTTTTTATTTGAAACAGGGTCTCACTAAGTTGCTGAAAGCCTCGCAAAGTTGCTGAGCTGGCTTCAAACCTGCAATCCTCCTGTCTCAGCCTCCCAAATACTGGGATTACAGGTGTGCAACACAACGCCTGGTTTATGTGATACAATTTATGTGACATGTCCAGAGCAGACAGATCCGTAAAGAGAGTAGACTGGAGGTGGCCATGGGCTGAAGGCAAATGCAAGAGGCACGGAGTTTCCTTCTGGGATGATAAAAATGTTCAGAACTAGACAGAGGAGATGGTGTGCAACACCATGAATGTCCTAAAAGTCACTGAAGTATATGCTTTAAAATGTTGGGTTAGAGGAGGTGTGGTGGCACATGCCTGTAATCCCAGTACTTGGGAGGCTGAAACAGGAAGATTATAGGTTCGAAGCCAGTCTCAACAGCTCAGTGAGGCTCTCAGAAACTTAGCAAGGCCCTATTTCCAAATAAAAAATAAAATTGGTCTGGGGGTAGAATGCCCCTGAGTTCAATCCCCTGTACCACACACACACAAAAGAAAGGTGGTTAATCAGGTGTGGTGGCACATGCCTGGAATCCCAGTACTTGGGAGGCTGAAACAAGAGCATCACAGGTTTAAGGCCAATGCAAGGTAACTGAGCAAGACTCTATTTTAAAATTTAAAAAATAACTGGGCCTGGTGGCGCACGCTTGTAATCCCAGTACTTGGGAGGCTGAGGCAGGAGGATCACAGATTTGCGGCCAGCCTCAGCTACTTAGTGAGGCCCTCTGCAACTTAGTGAGACCCTGTTTCAAAATAAAGAATAAAAAAATAGGGTTGGGGGTATAGCTTGAAGGTAGAATGCCCCTGGGCTCAATCCCCAGCACCATAAATTAATTAATTAACTAATTAATTAAAATGGTGGGTTATACAGTATGAAAACAGTATCTCCTTTTAAAAATAATAATTATGGGAAAACATTCGACTTGGCTTATTGTATAGTTAAAAGCACCAGAAACAGAGGTTAAGCCTGGGCCCTGCCCTCAGCAGAGCTGACATGAAACAAGGGCAAGACAAACTATCCTGACTGCCTGTAGGAAGAGGGAAGAGGTGACACACAAAAGAGAGAAAATGTATGTAAAATGCCTGGAAAAGACAGGTGCCAATAAATGCTAAAGCAAATTGAAGATGCAAATTTTAAAGACGATTTTATAGCCAGTTATTTTCAATGTCATCGAGGTCACAGAAGACAAACATACCCATGTGCTCACATGCTGTCAATGATAAAATAAATTGGTTTAACTTTTTTCTTAAAAGCTACTTTTTTGTGTATGTGGTACTGGAGATTGAATCCAGGGGCATTCTACTTCTGAGCTACACCCCTAGTCCTATTTTATTCTTTATTTTGAAACAGGGTCTCACTAAGTTGCAGAGGGCCTCACTAAGTTGCTGAGGCTGGCCACAAACCTGTGATCCTCCTGTCTCAGTCTCCCCAGTACTGGGATTACAAGCGTGCACCACCACACCAGCCCTTAAGAGCTACTTGGACAACATACATCAAGAGCCATCAAAAAGGTTTCTGAAAGTCATGAGTGGTGGTGCACACATGTAATCCCAGTACTTGGGAAGCTGAAACAGGAGCATGCCTGTAATCCCAGTACTTAGAAGGCTAAGACAGAAGAATCTTGGGTCCGGGGACAGCCTCTGCAACCTAGTAAGACCCTGTTTCAAAATGAAAAAGTAAAAAGGTCTGGGGAGCCAGGCATGGTGGCACACGCCTGTAATTCCAGTACTTGGGAGGCTGAGACTGGAGGATCACAGGTTCAAAGACAGCCTCACCAAGTAGTGAGATTCTCATCAACCTAGTGAGACCCTGTTTCAAAACAAAAAATAAAATATGGCTGGGGGTATAGCTTGGAAGTAGAATGACCCTGGATTCAATCCCCAGTACCACAAAAAAAAAGAAAAGAAATATAAGAAAAAATGCGTGAATTTTCTCCCTTGTGAAAAAGAATACAGGAAGACCAAACCAGATACGGTTCACCTATAGGAGATAGTGTGAATGAGGTGGGAAAGGGGAAGACAGGATGGAGCAGTAGGGGAGAGGAAAAGACTCTGAGTGTTAGAACATAGTAATGTTTTACTTACTCAACAAATGATTAAACAAAATCAACTTAGATATGAAAGGAACCAAAACAATACAAGTAATAAAACAAATGAAGAGCCTGGTATGGTGGCCCTTGCTTGTAATCCCAGTACTTGGGAGGCTAAGATAGGAGGATAGCAGGTTCAAGGCCTACCTCAGCAACTTAGTGTGGCCCTCCACAACTTAGTGAGACCCTGTTTCAAAATAAAGAATAAAATAGGACTAGGGGTGCAGCTCAGAGGTAAAATGCCCCTGGCTTCAATCCCCAGTACCACTAAAAAAATAAATAAAAAAGCTAAAAATTCTCTGGCTTGAAAGTTTTAAAAAGTGGTGAAGTGTTAATTATACACTGAGCTTTTTTTCCTCAAAGAGCTTCTGCAGGAAACACTGAAGCAGAGTCACAGGGAGGAGCAAGCTAGTGACCCTCTGAACACAGCTCAGCTCCAAGCCAGGAGAGCAGCTGCCCCGCCCTGAGAGAAACAAGGGAGGATAATAGTGCCGGTGAATAGCAACCAACAACCTGTCTAGGTCAACATGACAACAAGGAGTGCAAGAAGAGGGACCTGGGTGCAGGGAGCCAAAGGCATGCCACCAGAGCCCCAGTGGCCCCAGGGACACAGGAACGCCACAGCAAGGTCTTACCTTTCTAAAGAAGAAAAATACCAGATTTAGGATTAAAGACCTAGAAGTTAGACCAGAGTCTGTGAAATTATTAGAAGAAGGCATAGGTTCAACACTCCAACATATAGGCACAGGTAGAAACTTCCTCAATAAGACCTCCAAAGCACAGGAAATTAAAACAAGAATTAATAAGTGGGATAGCATTAAACTACAAAGCTTCTGCTCATCAAAGGAAACCATCAAGAGCCTAAAGAGAAAGCCTACAGAATGGGAGAAGATATTTGCAAGCTATCCCTCTGACAGAGGTCTAATATCTAGGATATACAAAGAACTTAAAAGGCTTTACACTA
>PVJS01025564.1:0-27754 GCA_004027185.1 Glis glis
CTCATGAAGTTGCGGAGGGCCTCACTAGGTAGAGAGAGAGAGACAGAGAGAGAGAGAGACGGAGAGAGAGAGGGACAGAGAGAGAGAGAGAGAGATAGATCGATCGATCCATCCATCGATCGATCGCGCGTGCACATGCGCGCTGAGGCTGGCCGCGAACCCGGATCCTCCGGTCTCCGCCTCCCAAAGTACTGGGAATACAAGCGTGCACCACCACGCCCGGCTCCCAATTTTTTATTTCTTATTTGGAAATAGGGTCTCACTAGGTTGCTGAGAGGCTCGCTTAGTTGCCGAGGCTGGCTTTGAACCTGCGATCCTCCTCCCAAGTACTGGGATTACAAGCGTGTGCCACCACACCAAGCGGCTTTAATAACTTCTTTATAAAATGTGTACTCTACAGGGCAGAGCAATGGCAATTACCAAATTTGAAGGACTGCTGTGGGAATTAAGGGTTTGGCTCACTTCCTGAGGTCCTCCTCAAGTGGGGAACCGGGGCTAGAAGAATAAAGCTATAAGGATAAAAAAAACTAAGCTATAAAGAACTAAAGGCCGGGCATGGTGGTGCACGCTTATAATCCCAGTACTTTGGGAGGTGGAGACCGGAGGATCTGGGTTCGCGGACAGCCTCAGCTCTCTCTCTCTCTCTCTCTCTCTCTCTCTCTCTCTACCTAGTGAGGCCCTGCGCAACTTCATGAGACCCGGTTTCAAAATAAAGTATAAAAAAATAGGGCTGGGGGTGTAGCACGGAGGTAGAACGCCCCTGGGTTCAATCCCCGGTACTGCAAAAAAAAAAAAAAAAAAGAACTAAAGCTATAAGCTATAAGGATAAAGAACTTCTAAGCCTGTTCTAGGAGTCACCCCATTCCTGTGAGTATGTAAGCTGTCAAAATATAATTTAAAAAATAAAGCAAAGGCATGCCAGGCATGGTGGCATATACCTGTAATCACAGTACTTGGGAGGCTGAGACAGGAGGATCACAGGTTCAAGACCAATCTCAGCAATGTATCGAGACTCTCAGCAACCTAGTGAGACTCTATTTAAAAAAAAAAAAAGAAAGAAAGAAAAAGAAAAAGGGCTGGGGATTTAATCCCCAGTACCGATGAATAAATAAATAAGTAAAGCAAAAGCACATGCCAAAATTTGTTTAACTCATGAATAAGGAAGCCAGTAAGATAATAAAGCTAATTCAAAGGAGAATTAAAGGAATGAAGTTACTGAACACTGGAGAAAGAATGTTAGAACCAAATGACTAAGTGAGATACAAAATTGGTTAATGTAACAGACCCCAAATAAATAACTTTTGGGGTTTTCTACTGGACAGAAATCTACACCTTCACATATAGCTTCTTTTTTGTGTGTGTGGTACTGGGGATGGAACCCAGGGGCATTCTACCTCCAAGCCACACCCCCAGCCCTACTTTTTATTCTTTATTTTGAAACAGGGTCTCACTAAGTTGCAGAGGGCCTCACTAAGTAGGGGAGGCTGTCCTGGAACCTGCGATCCTCCTGTCTCAGCCTCCCAAGTACTGGGATTACAGGCGTGTGCCACCACACCCAGCTAATATACAACTTCTAAAGCCTAGCTTTCAATAGTGTCTACTAAGCTAAAGACACATTCCTCTGGATGATTAAGCACTGTCATGGTCTGGGCTCCTATAACAAAACACCACAAGCTGGATAATGTAGAAACAACAGAAATGCTCCTCATAGTTCCCGATGCAGGGAAGTCCGAGGTCGAGGTACGGGCAGGGTTGGTGTCTGGCGAGGCCCAAGTTGTCACAGAGGGCACCCTCTCGCTGTGTCCTCACGTAGTGGAAGGGACGAGGCTCTCTGGGACTCAGAATAGCTTTCCCAGGCTGGAAACTCAGCCCAGCACCCCGCCTCTGAGAGAGCGGGGCTTCGCCCAGCCCCCGAGGGCAAGCAGTGAGGGGCCCTGGGAGGCTGCCCACTGCTGGGGTCCTGGGGTCCCTGGGAGCCCAGGTGAGGGGCTCAGGGAGGGCAGACGGCCGGGATGGAGGGGGCAGAGCACTGCCAAGACAGGCTTCTGGCCCAGAGGTTCAGCCCGGGCTGGCGGTTAGGACAGGCCTGGCCGTCTGCCGGTGGCGTGCCAGCCCCCAGTGACCAGCAGACATAGCAGGCATAGCAGCTGGGCCACCCAGGGCCCCCGGAGGAGTGTGGAAGGAAGGAGGACCCTCTTTGCCCACGTGGGCTGGAGAGTGACCAACCACGAGGCCACACTCCCGGGGGGCCTCCCAACCCAGAGCTTCCGGGAGCAGCAGCCACATGAAGAGTCTGGGGTCTGGGTCCGACCCTGGCTCCTCTTCCACCGCTAGAGCTGAGACCTCCGGCAGCCTCCTCCTCCATCTGCAGGAGCTTGGAGCCAGCTCAGACAGCTTCCACTGGGGGACGGCCAGGCCTGTCCTCCCTCCTGCCAGTCCTCCAAGAAGGACGAGGTGGCCGTCAGGAGGGAGGGCGAGCGCCCTGGGCCCTGCCCAGCTGGTGCCCGGGGGCAGATGTGGGGCGTGTGCAGCTGGAACTGAAAGTCTGCGAAAATGTCCCAGGGACTGCTCGTTGGAGGAGGAAGGGGGAGGGAGCCTGCCAGTTTTGGGGGTAATTATTTTGCAAAACTTTACGAAGTTTCGGAAAATCTTGTTTCCCCCTTCATTGAAGCCATTGTTTTTCAAGGGAAATTGAATTAGAAGGTGGTGGCAGCCGGAGGGGTTGGGAGGGGGAAGCGCCAGCCGCATGTTTTTCTAACTAACTGGGCGTCTGTCCTGTGCCAATAATTCCAGAAGCTTCTCGCACTCCGCGTCCAGGACCACCAGGGCTGCGGCTGGGGACGGAGAGAGCCCTGAGCAGCTCTGGAGACTGTGGCAAGGCTGGAGCTGCCCCCCCTCGTCGCCTCCTTCCCTACGCTGGGGACAGTCAGGACTTAGCTGAGAAGTGGGGTCGGGCCCTCGGTGCTGACTCGTAAGCCCGGGAGCAGCTTTTGCAGAGAGCCGAGTGGTCTGGGGTAAGACTCTCAATGGCTCCGTGCCTCAGTTTCTGTCCTTGGACTGCAGCCAGAAATGGGCCCCCGGAATGGTGACTCAATCCGCAGGCAAGATGGGACGAAAGCTGTTCTGTAAAGTGAACAGTGACCTTGCCGTTGTCCTGATTGACACCATCCTTCTCAGCTTTTGAGACATCTGGGTGCCCGTCAGCGCCACCCTCCAGGCCAATTTTGTGTGGTTGGTACAGACTGGCTGGGGCCCCGAGGAGCTGAAACAGCTCCACGGGAGAAAGTGCCAGGATCGACTAGTGATGCCTGTTATGGATACAGATTTGGGAGTGGCCTGTGCCCGGTATTTGTCTCTAGTCCAACTTCCCAGAGCCCTCAAGAAGCACAGGGGTAGCTGGGCGTGGTGTAATACCAGTACTTGGGAGGCTGAGACAGAAGGATCGTAGGTTCAAGGCCAGCCTCAACAACTTAGCGAGACTCTGTTTCAAAATAAAAAAATAAAAAGGCTGGAGGTAGAATGCCCCTGGGTTCAAAACAAAACAAAACAAAATTTCTTTTAAAGGGCTGAGGCTGTAGCTCAGAGGTAGAATGCCCCTGGGTTCAATCCCCAGTACCATAAATAAATGAATAAATACATAAATAAATAAATAAGCAAGCAACATAGATCTTTTAAAAGCATACAGATGGTTCCCAACTAATGATGCTTCAACTTAGGTTCTTTGACTTTACGATGGTGTAAAAGTGGTATGTGTCCAATAGAAACCGCACTTCACGTTTTGAATTTGGATTCTTTCCTGGGCTAGTGATGTGGGTACCACCCTCTCACAATGCCTGGCAGCCGAGAGCACAGCTCCTGGACAGACACTGCCCACCGATGCTGAGCCAGGGCATTCAGTGGGTTAGGTATACTGAATCCACTTTCTTTTTCTCTTCTTTTCTTCTTTTTCTTTTTCTTTCTTTCTTTCTTTTTTTTTTTTTTTTTTTAGTATTGGGGGATTAAACCCAGGGGACATTCCACCTCCAAGCTATACCCCCAGCCCTATTTTATTTTTTATTTGGAAACAGGGTCTCACTAAGTTGCTGAGGGTCTCACTAAGCTGCCAAGGCTGTCTCAAACCCATGATCCTCCTGTCTCAGCTTCCCAAGTACTGGGATTATGAGGGTACACCACCACACCTGGCTTTGAATCCATTTTCAACTTACGATATTTTTATCCTATGATGAGTTTATCAGGATGTAACCCCACTGTGAATTTAGGAGCGTCTGTGTGCTTGTGCCCATGTGTAAATATAGAGAGAAGCTCAGTTATATTGTTTAAAAAAGTACAAAGGGTCTGCAAAGAAAGGGAGGCTCCACCTAAGAGAGACGGAAACAGAGACAGAGAATTGAGCTCTGCTGGTGTGGTCATCTCCACAAAAGTCAGGACCCCCGGCCCTCTGCCTGGTTCAAGCCCCACTCCACCTCCACCTCCTGCTCCTCCTGCAGAGTCCAGCCTCCCGCTTTGCTCCGGCCGCTTCCCCACTCCCTGGTGTCTGTCCTCTCTTCGCCTCTTGCTGTGTCAGGGAAGCAGGAGCAGGGCGGGCAAGAGCCGGGCTCTGGCTGAGAGAGGCCCAGCTCCATCCCAGCTCCATCTCTGCTCCCCTCCTGCATAGGCGTGGCCTCGTGAGCCTCTGTTCTCTGTCTGGAAGGTGATTATCCATTGACGTTGAGATTTAAATGCTCTAAAATGCTTAGAATGGGGCCTGGTATGTATTAAGTGCATAATTTTAAGATGTTAGCTATTAAATAATTATAAGGCCCATAAATGCTCCGCTGACAGCAGTCTTTGCCGACTCAGCGCACGAGGCTCTCCCCTGCGCCCCCTCAGCACTGGGCATGATGCTGGAACATGCGGCCACCGAGTCAGGATCCAGCTCTCCCACTCCCGGATATGCAGGGCCTGACACATGGGTGTTTGTGAATGCATGCATGCATGAATGAATGAATGAGTCCCCAGCATGGCTGCCTTGGGGTCTGGATTAAGCGCCTGCAGCGTACCATGGCTGGGATCGGTCAGATTCATCCATGTTCCCTCCCTACCCACCTCGGTGATGCCCGAATTGCCCACGAGGCTTGGCATGCAGTAGGTGCTCAGCACATGCGTGCTGCTGCTGAGGCTGCAGAGGCAGAGAGGCGCAAAGCCCCACCTCCCCCACGGCTGATCCCAGACAGTCCTGGGCCTTTTGGCTTTTGAACCGCATGAATGTGTCACTAATTGTCCCCGCTGCTACTGCTGCATAACAAGCACATCACCCTTAAACAAAACAGCTTAAAGCGGCCTTTCCACTTTGCCGACGTTGTGGTCAGGAATAGGGAAAGGCGTGGCGGGATGCATCTTGCTCGGGGACGCCCGTGCGGTCGTGGTCAGAGGCCGGCGGGGGCTGTGTCCATCTGCAGTCCTGCCTGGGCTGGACATCTGAGTCAGGGCCTCTCCGGGCTGGTGGCCGAGCTAGGCCGGGCTGCTGTGGTCTCTCTGGTGGCCGTCTGTGTGGACACTGGCTTCCCATGCTCCAGTATCCCCAGCCACGGGGCAACAGCTGCACAGCCTTTCATGACCTGGTCACAGAGGCCACGTCGCGCCCCCTTCATTACACGGGCTGCTCAGATTCACAGGGAGAGGACCACAAAACCCTCTTTCTTTCTTTTTTTTTTTTTTTGGTACTTGGGATTAAACCCAGGGTTGTTCTACCTCTGAGCCACACTCCCAGCCCTATTTTATTTTTTATTTTGAAACAGGATCTCGCTAAGTTGCTGAGGATCTCACTAAATTGCTGAGGCTAGCCTTGAACCTGCAATCCTCATATCTCAGCCTCCCAACTGTTAGGATTACAGGGATGCACTACCACGCCTGGCTATGAAACCCCCTTTTAATGAGATGAGTGTCAAAGAATGTGGGCCATTTTTCAACCCTCCATACCGATTTTTAAAACAAAACTAATTCAGTTTTTAAAATTTTAAGGAGACCTTACATTTCTACGCTAAAGAGAAACCAATATCAAGTAGCTGCAAAAACACAGGACCTGACTCAGATGGTCGGACTCTACCATCATGTGAAAGCCACATGTGTTCAGTAGAAACTGTACTCAGAGTTTCAAATTTGGATCTTTTCCCGGGCTGATGATCTGCTCCCAGTCCTCTGTCCTGGTGCTGGGAAGCAGGCGCGGCTCCTGCTCAGTCTGATCACGGGGGAAACAGCTGGCGCTCTGCAGTGCACTGGGCTGTGAGGTCCGGATACTCAGGAGGTCAGATGGGCTGGATGCGTCTTCCACTGACAGAGGAGGAGGGTCTGCACAGGGAAAGCAAAACCACTGTGACTCCCCTCCTGCTGTGGACCCACTTTAACAGCTAACGGGACACACGCGTCCTCTCCCGGTGCACGTGGGATGGACTCCAGCCCTGGGTCCGGGTCTCTGCTGGGGTCCCAGCTGCAGACCAGGTGCAGGCAGAGGTGTATCTCATCCCGGCTCCAAACGCACTGGTCCTTGCAGGATTCAGCTCATTATGGATGTGTGACTGTCTCTACGTCATCGCAGGTTGCCAGCCGGGGGCTGTCCCCAGCTTCTAAAGGCTGCCCACAGTTCCCTGCCACGTGGCCCCAAGCGGGCTGCTCACACAGGGCCATCTGTCATCTCCCGGACCAGCTGGAGGGCCTCTTGATCCTCTGCCTTCTTTTAAGGTTCCTGTGATGAGGTCAGGCGGCCAGGATAAACTCTTTGGATAGACTCCAGGTCACGTTCACGAGTTCTGTCCACACTCAAGGGGTTGGGACAGTCCAGGCGTGTGCACCACAGGGTGGGAATCTTGGGGCCACCCTAGAATCTGCCCCACTGAGAACGTTATGAAGCTCCAGCTAGACGCTGTCATCTACTAAAACCCCTGAGCGTGAGCCTCGGTTTAGAAGGGAGGTTAGCAGGTACAGGGGAGGAGATAAAGACCCTCTGTTCTTACCTGGGACATCTGCCCTGTTGGCAATCAAAGGCATGGCCACACATGGAAGAGGACACTCCGTTCCCACTCCACGTCAGTGCCACATCTGGACTATTCCAAGTCGCCTCGTAGACCAGCCTCGGGGAAGCACGAGGCCAAACCATTTCCGGTCTTTCCTGAGCAACATTCTGAGACCTTGACCATGAGTCTCAGCCCCATTCTTTTTGCTCTCATGATATTTAGGCTGGTCACAGAGGGTCTAAGATTTGAGAAGGAGCTCTGCAAACTGTAAAGTGCCATACTAATAGATGGGGTTGTTGCTATTCATCCTGCCTCCTGGGTTAAGCCAAGCTGCTCTTGCTATCTCCTCTGGGTACTACTTTTTGTGGGGTGGGGAGTTCTAGTGAGTGAACCCAGGGGCATTCTGCCTCACCCCCAGCCCTCTATTTTTTGTTTTGAAATGGGTTCTCACTAAGTTGCTGAGGCTGGCTTCGAACCTGCGATCCTCCTGTCTCAGCCTCCCAAGTATGCACCACCACGCCCGGCTTCCTTTGGGTACTCGTAATGGCCTGGGACACTGAGTGGCTTGCAGTGTTCCTGGAGCTAGGGCGGGGTCAGTGGGTCCAGTCTGTGCCATCTCAGAGGTCTGAGGAGAGAAGACTTGGGACAGTCCATACAGCTTACCCTCCTAATTGTTCTCCAAGAACAGAATTCTAGATGCTGTATCAACCAGCACCATTTAGGGAATCAAACCCGTAATTTTCATGAGTAAGGTTTCTTAGGATGAGGCTACATTTATTCAAGTAAAAAGAATGAATCCATCCAGGCTTGGTGGCACACATTTATAATCCCAGTACTTGGGAGGCTGAGACAGGAGGATCACAAGATTGAGGAAAGCCTCAGCAACTAATGAGACTCTCATCAACCTAGCAAGACCCTGTTTCAAAATAAAAATAAAATAGGGCTGGGGCTGTAGGGCTTGGGTTCAATCCCCAATACCACAAAAAAAGAATCCTTTTTTTAAAAAATTGAGTAAGGAATATTATATGCAAGATGAATTTAGGGTAAGAAATGCTATTTACTGGAATGACTGAAATTTGGGGAAAAAAAACATTTGGGGGTGGAAAGTTCACCACAGAGTGGCCCCAATGCCCACGATCGCGGGGTGTGGCTCCGTTTCTTCTGAGTCATCAAGCCCAACGGCAGGGAGTTTAAGACAGGTCACTGTCCCCAGCCCCAGCTCCCAGCCGAGTTCAGGGTGCTGTCTAACAACACGCAGAGGCGGCGGAGGCAGAAAGCGGCTCTGTGTGGCGCGGCGCTGCAGGAGGTGGCTCTACTGTGTTCCGGAATGGCTGGCCAGTGTGTCGCTGTGGCCAGGGACCGCCTGGCTGAGCCAGCGGCCATGGTGCCGGGGTGCCGGCTCTCTGCTCAGGAGGAGCCCGAGGGCTGGGGAGGCTACTGAGTCTGATTTCCGGTGCAGGGAGAGGTTGTGGAGGGAGAGCCTGGCGAGGGCGGAAGGGCAGCTGGAAGACATGTCCACCTGGCAGCGGGCAGGACACAGCCAGGTAGGAAACACGGGCACCAGCAGGCCCTCACCTCAGCGACAGAAAAACCCACATCGGCCAAGAGTAAATAAGGCCATCCCTGCCGGAGCCTGTCTCTTGGTGGGCCTGGCCAGCGGGTGGGGCAGCGGGGGTCAGGGCAGAAGCCACAGAGGTGGTGTGGCCTCGTCAAGGTACCCGAGGACAAGCCCACAGACCACGAGCGCTCAGAGCTGGGACCCTGCTGGAACTGAGGAGACTGTGTCCCTGGGAAGGGCCTGGCAGAAGGAGCCAGCTGGACTGACGAGAGGCAGGATGGGAAAGGAGAGGGAGAGAATTCACATTGCCCGAGCACATACTTGCAATTTTGACCATCAGAGTGGCTGACACCCATTGAGCACTAGCTGTTTGCGAGGCCCTTCTGTTGAGCACTAACTGTATGCAAGGCTTTCCGTTGAGCACTAACTGTATGCAGGGTCCTTTGCAGCCCTGAGAGGGAGGTACTATTACAATCCCCAGTTTATAGATACAGAAACTGGAGTCCAGAGAAGTTAAAAATGTGCCCAATGTCACACAGCAGGGAAGTGGTGCAGGCCAGCCACCGCCAACGCCAGCTGTCACTGCCCTCAAGGGCCAGTGTGCATCTCAAGTCAAGAACCCGCCCTTCCCAGGAATATAATTTACAAGCTGTGATCACCCACCTGCTACTTTACGATCAGCTTTCACAGCGTGCTGCAAACCTCCTACCACGAATCCATCTCAATAATGGTGTCTCTTGAGGTTGCAAGGACTTGGCTCCGAGTTCTCCATTAGGTCTCTGCTGTGTGTCAGCGTTGTGCAAAGAGTGATGGGGAGGACATGGAAGACGGTGTCTCTACACCTCGCAGAGGATGGAGCCTAGCATCTGGAGAGGGCTCCAAAGCTCACCCCAGTGGACGTTCACTCTTGTCTCCTCTATGCCAGGCCCGAGCCTGGGCAATGGGACACAAGCACGCACCTGCCGCGGCCCCTGCCCTCAGAGAGTGCCACCCAGCTGGGGTGTGATAGGATCAGGCAATTCCAGGAGAATAAGTGCATCTACATGGGAAGAAGGCTCCTAGCCCTCAGAGCACCTGGCGGCTAAGCAGGAACGCCTACGGGTCTGCGCTCTGCTGGGCAGGACGGACATGGGGTGGCGAGAAGCCAGAGGAGCGGAGGTCACTGTGGCTGGACAGGCCAGGCTCAGCTTCCTGGAGGGGCCAGGTCTGGGAGCCGGGGAGTGTGGGCCAGCCATGGCCGAGGGAACAGCAGTGTCCAGCACAGCTCGGTAGCAGCGGACTCATGGGAGTGAGACACACTGTGTTTTGTTTTAGTTTTGTGGTACTAGACATTGAACTCAGGGATGCTCTGTCTGAGCTATAACCCCAGCCCTATTCTATTTTATTTATTTATTTTTGAAACAGGGTCTCACTAAGTTGCTGAGGTTGGCCTTGAACCTGCAATCCTCCTGTCTCAGCCTCCCAAGTCCTGGGATTACAGGTGCGCAGCACCATGCCTGGCTAGCCCACCAGGTTTCAGTGCTGGCCGGGGCCTGACACTGCTAAGCCCTCGACGTGTGGACTCTCCTGTGAGCCTGTGACGGTGCTGCGGGAGGTCACACAGGCCAGGACGAATGGCCAGCGTAGGAGTTCCTCAGCCTCAACGCTACTGCCGTTTGGGTCCAGAGAGTCCCCCGTGCTGGGGGCTGTCCTGTGCACTGCAAGGTGTTTAGCAGCATCCCACCCTGACACCCACTAGGTGCCCCTGCCTGTCCCAGCTGTGATGCGGCCAAGGGTTTCTCAAGACGCAAAACAGCCCGGAGTGGAGGTCCACTGCCCTAGAGGAACCTGAGGCTGAGATTAAGTCACGAGTCCAAGGCCACGTAGATGTCACAGCAAGCCTAGTGGGACTTCCCATGGAGCTGTGCGGCTGTCTGGTGCCGGTTCTTGGGACAACTGGACCAGAGCCCAAGCCGGCCTCCGACGTGCTGTGTATCCCGGACAGGCCACCCCAGCTCTGAGCCCCAGTCTCCCCATCCCCAAAGTGCAGGCTAAGACAGCC
The DNA here is from genome assembly GCA_004027185.1 of Glis glis. Lineage (NCBI taxonomy): Eukaryota > Metazoa > Chordata > Mammalia > Rodentia > Gliridae > Glis > Glis glis. Next base: position 10,589 of record PVJS01025564.1, read on the forward strand.
TCTAAAGCCCCTTGAGTTTTGATGTTCTGCCTCCCCAGGGACAGGAGAGGGCCAGCCCAGCTAGCATGGATGGGGAGGTGACGTGGGGCACAGGCCACAGGCCAGGAAGCTGAGGGGGTCTCCACTGCCCGGCCTCGCTGTCTGGTCTCAGCCACCGTCGCGCTTCTGCCCGCAGGGCATGCCTCGTCTGGGCACAAGCGGGCTCTGAGCTGCCCACAGTGGCACCCTTCACAGGAGCAGCAGGAGGGAGAGCAGAGAGAGAGAGAAAATGGGGGTGACTTGTCATGCTGCCCTTCAGGAGGCCTCTTTCTTTGGCATTGCCAGCTCTCCTTCCTTTGACCCCTGGCTGCCACGTTTTTTAACTTAGTGTACTCAAGAAATAGTTTTTGAATGGATAAATGAGATGAATGAATGAATGAACAAATGCCTAGCCAAGCTGCCACCACAGCTGTGCAAGGGCCCAGACACCCCTGGGCTCTCCCGGGCCTGTAGTCTAACTCTCACCCACCTCTGCCACCGGCTGCCCACTGTCCTCCTTGGTCCACCCCCAACCCCGCCAGGCCTGGCCCATCGGCCCTGCCAGGATAGCCGCGGGGAAGAGAAAGCTCCCCCACCTCAGGCAGACAGCACCTGGGCCTCAGCTGGGGGTTGCCTGGCAAGGCTGCCTGGCTCAGCGGAGCCCCCAAACTCCCCAGCTCTCCGCCCCCCACACTGTGGTTTGCCTGCAGAGGAAGCGGCAGCAGGGCCCGCACACGGGGCCTAGCGATGTACTTGCTGGGGCCGGGTGGAAAGTTACAGCCGCCACCGCTGAGGGCTTTGAAGACCAAACTGTTTGTGTTCCCCACAGCTATTTGTGGCCAAGGGGCCCACCACCCCCACCCGCCTGGCTCAGAGGTGGAGACTAAGCCGAGCTCAGAACTCTGCGGCCATCCCCAGGCCAGCCCGGCCCAAGCGAGACAAGACAACCAGCCCGACCATGGAAGCTTACCCAGTAAGAAACCCAAGTGCCCATCCATCCCACCAGCTCTACACAATGAACCCCGTTCAAGCCAGCGCCAACCAACCTGCCGGCCATCGAACCCCACCAAGTCTCAAGCTCAACCCGTCTAACCAAGCCTGACTTAGTCTGTCAGTCTAGCCCAAGTAGCCCGGCCCGCAACCTGAGCCAGCCTGCTCAACTACTCAGCCCTATTTTTTTAATTCTTTATTTTGAAACAGGGTCTCACTAAATTGCGGAGGGCCTCACTAAGTAGCTGAGGCTGGCCGCGAACCCAGATCCTCCGGTCTCAGCCTCCCAAGTACTGGGATTACAAGCGTGCACCACCACGCCCGGCTGACTTGTCCCTTTCTAACCCAATCCAACTTCAAACAAACCACCCGTGCTGTCCCCTCAAGGGCACCCGGCCGGGTTCCATCCAGCTCGTCACTATTAAACAGCCACTTGCCTTTGGGGTTGAACAAGCCCCTGGGGAAACAGATGAGGCAGCCCTAGCCCCCGTCCTCGGGGACCTCGCGGTCTCCCAGAGTGTGGGAGGTGACACCGGCGATTCCCCCACTGTGGGGCCACCGTGACCCTGACCCAGGCCCGCAGGGTCGGAGAGGCAGAGCCGGCGCTGTGGGAGCTCTGCAGGCCCCGGTCCCATGGCTGGTGTGACAAGTGGCGAGTCTTGAAGCATGGCAGAAGGAAGGGACAGGAAGGCCTTGTGGAGCCATGAGAGGCGGGGCGGCACAGTGGGGAAGACGGGGATGAGGAAGGAGCAGTGGCTGGAAGGAGGGTACACAGGGTGCTATGCGTTCCCTGGATCTCTAGGTCTTGGGCAATAGGGAGCCAGGGAGGTTGCTGAGCAGGATAGGGCCTGGGTCGGAGGTCATGAGGATGCAGCAGGAGGGATGCCAAGAGGGAGCAGCAGCGAGGAGGGGAGAGAGGGGCGTCAGGAAGGCGTGGAGGGCAGAGAGAGAACGTGCACATGGGAACAGCAGCCCTTCCCCACTCCATGTGCCCCTTTTGCAGACAGGGACACTGAGGCCCAGAGATCAGGGTGTGTCCAGGGCTCAGACCCAGCCCAGCCCATCAGCCTGGTGCTTTTTGCCCCAGAAAATATTGGAGCCCACCTCCAGGGGCCATGACAAGGCTCCTGGCTCTGGGTCCAGCTCCCGAAGTCCCTTTCTGAGGGCCCAGCCCGTACAGAAAGCCAGTGACCCAGGACCGTCCCCGACTCCATGGAGAGCTGCAGCCTCCCTTGGGGGTGGGGGCAGAGGGGTATCACAAGGTTTTGCCAGAACTTGCCAGGAGGTGGGAGAGTGTGTGGAAAGGGGCAGTAATTGACATTCCAGGATAGCAGGGCGTGGGGTGTGAAATGAGTCCCCACAAGAGCCACACCTACCCCATGAGCCATCCTGGGGTTAGTGCCCAGGCAGGAAGAAATACTGTCACCACCATCCTTGAGGGCAGAGCTAGACTATGCTTACTGACCACTGGTTTGACTCTTGGGGAAACTGAGGCCCGGGGAGGGACAGAGACTTGCTGGAATCTCCCCAGCATGCTGATGTCAGAGCCGGGGCTGTCAGACCTGTACCACTGGGCCAAGTCCTGGGGTTCAGAGCCCAGAATGTGCCCTTGGCCCAGGCCCCTTCCCGGCATGCACTGCAGCCCAGCCTTGCCAGCTGACCCTCAAGCCGCCCTGACCTGAAACTCGAGGGGCGCTATTTCCTGGCTCCCAACCCTCCTGTCCCATCTGCAGGTCCCATCGATTTCAGATTAGGAGGAAAATAGCCACTTTCCCGAGCGGACTGCAGAGATCAATAGTAACAGCATGCCCCTCACGAGGCCAGACAGCCTTGCGTGGCTGGTGGGCAGTTGATCTATACCAGCCAGGACCTTTGGATCCCACCTGCCCAGGCCGTCTGCCTCCCCCAGTTAGAGGAGGGAGGCCAAGAGATACAGAGCCCACCGGTTCTAGGAGCAGGTCTCCTAGGAGGGGGAGGGGAGGAATGGACACAGTGGGGCTGGGGTGGGGGAGGAAGGGTTCTAAAAGCCCAGGTGCTCCCAGAAGAGAGCTTGCAGCATCCAGACCCATCTATTCCTAACTAGGGAAACTGAGGCTCAGAGGGGAGGCGCCAGGACCTGCTTAGGGTCACATGCGAGGGAGGACAGAGCTGAAATGGTACAAAGCCCATCTATCTACTCAAAACCAGAACCAACCAGGAGACCGGAGACAGGCCAAGCGCGCCCTCACCACGCACACGCACACACTTCTGCAGAGGTGGTGCCGTCAGCAGTTCAAGGGCAAGGACCAGGAGTCAGACACCCAGGCTCCAGGGGCAGCATTTATTAGCGGTGTAAACTTTTGGTGCCTCGGTTGTCCTACCTGTAAGATGGGAATAACAGCATTTCTCTCAGATGTTATGAGAACATATTTTGCAGTAGCAAGGCTTAAATATTGGTGGTTATGAGTCCCCAGCACTTGGTACTTAAACTGTCTGTTAATAAATGAGAGGAGAAGCCGGGCGTGGTGGTGCACGCTTGTAATCCCATTACTTGGGAGGCTGAGACTGGAGGATCCGGGTTCTTGGCCAGCCTAGGCTACTTAGAGAGGCCCTCCGCAACTTAGTGAGACCCTGTTTCAAAATAAAGAACAAAAAATAGGGCTGGGAGTATAACTTGGAGGTAGAATGCCCCTGGGTTCAATCCCCAATACAGCAAAAACAAAAATCTAAAAAATAAATAAATAAACAAATAAATAAATAAATGAGAGGAGAGCCTGGCATGGTGGTGCACACCTGTAATCCTAGTACTTGGGAGGCTGAGACAGGAGGATTGCTGGTTCGAGAATAGCCTCAGCGACTTAGAGAGACTCTCAGCAACCTAGCAAGACCCTGTTTCAAAACAAAAAATAAAAAGGGCTGGAGGTGTAGCTCAGAGGTAGAATGTCCCTGGGTTCAATGCCCAGTACAAAAAAAAAAAGGAGGGGAGCTTCTCCAAGACCCCAGAGTGATCAGCAGCCCAATCAGGGTCTGAAAGCAGGCTTCATGATGCCTGTATCCTCATTCATAAAATAGGGAGAGGGATTCTAGGACCAGCACGCTGTAGGCAGCAGCGCTCCAGGAATGGCAGCCCACGTGGTGCAAAGTAGGGCTCTCACTGGCCTAACTTTGTGTCAGGTGACCAGCTGCAAACCAATCACTGTGGCCAGGGCTCAGAATGCCCTGAGTGGTCAGCCTGGGTCAGGTGCCTCCTGGAGGGGCGTGGCCAGGTCCCCCTGAGCCTGAGGCTGATTGGACCGACCTTGTCTGATGCCCACAGAGAAGTATCCCCAGCACATGGAGTCTGAACTGCTGGGAAGAGAAAGTGAGTGGTCACCGCCACCCCTCCTAAGCACTGCCCAGGGGCGCTCGCAGGCCCGAGTCGCGGATGAAGACACAGGCGGCATCGGGAGGTTGGGGTCTTTTGATGATGACATCCTTGAGGGAAATATATATTGTCCCCATCAGAGGTTTCCTTAAATTGAACAGAAATAGCCAGCATTCTGTTCAGTGACTGTTAGGACAATTCAAATTAATGATAATATAATGGCTGCCATTAATTAAGCATTTACTGTATGCAAGACATTGTCCTAAGCTTCTTTTTCTTCCTTCCTTCCTTCCTTCCTTCCTTCCTTCCTTCCTTCCTTCCTTCCTTTTTCTTTCTTTCTTTCTTCTTTCTTTCTTTCCTGGTACTGGGGATTGAACCCAGGGGCATTCTATCTCTCAGCTACACCCCCAACCCTTTTTGCTTTTTTATTTTGAAACAGGGTCTCACTAAGTTGCTGAGAGCCTCACTAAGTTGTCAAGCTGGCCTCAAACCTGCAATCCTCCTGTCTCAGCCTCCCAAGTACTAGGATTATAGGTGTGTGCCACCACGCCCGGCTATTACTTGAAAGTGTGCATCAAGAGGGGCTCAGTTAATCATGGTTTTGCTCTATGCTGGGTAGACCTCAGTTAGTATTTGTATGGAACACCTCCCTCCCCTGGGTCTCCGCCACCTCCATGAGACAGGTAACTAATGTTACCTGGGTGTCACTTGCTTGCCAAGCTGTTCCAGACACGTGGCTCCACTGGCAAGAACCCAGTCCTCCTCAGCATCCCCATTTCACAGATGAGGAAACTGAGGCTCACAGAGGCGAAGCAACCTGCCCAGGTCACACCCAAAGCGGGAAGAGGTGGTGCAGGGCCTGGCCTGGAGGGGCCAGGGTGGGGACCTCTCTTGCCCTGCGGCGAGGGCCTGGAGAAATGGGGCGCGTCTGTGGTCTGCGGTGGAACGTCCTGTGCCGGGCCAGCTCTCTCCCAGCACAAGGCCGGAAAACCTGTCCCCAGGGAGGGCAGGAGTGGCCTGAGCCCGCCACAGGCGCCCCGCCACAGGCTTGATTCCAGGTGACCCTGGCTCCGGCTCCTCCAGGACCACAACCTGACCCTTGTTTTGCTCAGAAAGCCCACACATCATTTCACACAGGAAACTCAACCTAGCCTCCTCACGTCCTGTTCTCTAGAAGAGGGGGAAGAAAACCTGTAAAGTCAGACACTGTGTTGTTTTTTCAAACAGTCTTTGAAAGGTTTCCTGAGAGGGAGGGAGAGTCAAGAAAAGGAAAGATACAGAAACCCGAGATAGAAACGGGAGGGAGGACACGTCGAAAGGACAAAGAATCAGAAAGAAATAGAGAGCTGTGGAGCGGAGAGGGCGTCTAGAAGGGAGAGCCCGTGGAAATGTCCGGAGTGGTCCTCAGAGTGGGGGAGGCAGCGGGGCCGCCTGCCCGGCCCCCAGTCCCAGGCAGGGCAGGAGGCTGGCTTTGAGATCAGCTGGCTGTCAGTGGTGCTAGGAGCTGCTGCTGCTGCTGCTGGCTGCTCCAGGCTTGCAAGAGGCTTCTGTAAACTCTTTCAGAATGTTGCACACCCATTGTCGGTAACTTGAAAATAGCTTTGATGGTGGTATTTACACCATAGAAATGGGCACACATTACAAATCTTAATCTCTCTCTCTCTCTCTCTCTCTCTCTTTCTCTCTCTCTCTCCTTTCCTGGTTTACTAGGGTCCACGTCTAGCCATGTCTTAATTCTTGTGTGACCTTGCTCTTGTCCGTCCACCTCTCTGAGCCTCAGTATTCTCACCTGTGCAATCAGAAGACTTATGCCCATCTCACAGGACTGCTGGAGAAATAAACGCAGAGCATGTGTGGAGCACCTGCACCCAGCAGGCAGCCAACAAGAGCGCCCTTCTCCCTGGGGAACTCACAACTGTGTCTTCCTTGAGTCTGCTGTCCCTCACTAGAGAAGAATGGACCCGAGACTCGCCTTCGCTCAGCAGGAACACAGTGACCAGAGCCAGGTGTGGTGGCATGCGTCTGTGGTCCCAGTGACTTGGGAGGCTGAGGCAGGAGGATTGAAAGTGCAAAGCTGGCTTGGGCAACTTAGACCCTGTCTCAAAATAAAAAATAAAAAGACTGGGGATGTAACTCAGAGGTAGAGCACCCAGGGTCCAATTCCTAGCACCACAAACAACAACAACAACAACAACAATAATAATAATAGAAAAGAAGGAGGAGGGGGAGGAAGAAAAAGGAAAAGACTGATCCTTCAGGCAGGGAGGACAATACTGGAGCATTTCTCAGGCCTCTGGTCAATGTAAGTCAGCATTATCAATCCCTCTGCACACACCACATGCCAGGGTGGGCATGGGAAGGGCGGGGTGGTGGGAGGAAACGACGGAGATGAGTAAGATGCACTTCCTGGAATCACGGGAGGGTAGAGAGGAGGCCGCGTCCAGAAATGAGTGGTGCTAAGAAATAAATCACATCTGGCTTTGATACATGAGATTCAGAGGAGGCACCCAAGGAAGACAGAGGTTGAATTGGGTTCTCCCCCTCCCTCCCTTCCTCCCCTCCTTCTTTCCTTTTTCCCCTCCTTCCTTCCTTCCCTCCCTCCTTTCTCCTCTCCTCCCTCCATTCTTCATCCCTCCCTCTCATCATCTGATTATAGTTTATTCATTTGTCAGGCCAGTATTCCCCGCCCACCTGCCTGGGCTATGCGAGGCTGCAGGGAAGCAGCAGGTTTCCGCTTCCAGGAGCTCAAGGCAGTGGGGGGCTGTGGCCAGCAGCAGCCTGTTCCAGTGCTGGGGGTCCCCTCAGCAGGCTGGAAGCACGCAAGGTGGTCAGGGGGCATTGCAGGAAGAGGAAACAGCACAAGCCGAGGCCCAGGCCTAGCACGTTCAGAAACAGCGAGGAGCCCAGTGGCTGGAGGGGACAGAGGGGACCTGAGTCGAAGCTGGCAGAGAAGTCAGGGCCTTGAGACCCCAAGACAGGACACATCACCCCATCTGGCAGGATCCTTTCCAAGAGCTGGAGAGAGGGAGGAAACGGGGGAGGAGGGTCCCTGCAGCCAGGCTCCCTGATACCAGAATGGTCTAGGCGGCCCCTTGTCTCCATGCCAGCTCTTGTCTACAGAGCTGGGCAGATGCCACCTCTGTGGGGACACCTGTGGTTTGGGCGCTCCCAGCATCCGTCCTCCTTGTCTTCGAAAATAACACCTGGACTTTCTTGTGAGGAGCTGCAGGTCCCCCATGCTCCTTCCACATGGGGGTGTGTTGCGGGCCTTGTTAGTCATCGGGCTTTGAGGTCACCTTGGTCCAGCTTTGGGAGGGTGTAAGAAAGAAAAATGATCTTTTCTATCAAAGTTATAAGATCATATAAAAACTGACCGGTATTCATTTTGTAACAGTAGCTTAGGAATCCATTTTGTAACTTTCTGGTACACGTGTCTGTATGCTCCTTTATTGGAAGTATAGGTTTTCTATTTCACCTTTGTTATAAAGAAAAAACTTGCCGAGTGGGAAACTAACTGACCAGATTAGACTGTGAGTTCTCACCCTAGCCAATGGGGGATGGTACAGTGGGCTACAAGTCAGGAGACAAAAGAGAACGCAGACTGCCTGCACCGTGTGCTTGCCCCGATTTTGTGGTGTGCGCGCACCCTTCTGCGCAGAAGTAAAGTACCTTGTTGAGTTACTTTTGAGTTCATAAGTATTTATTTAATACTCCCTTAAATCTGTTTCTAACAATTGGGGGCTCGTCTAGGATATTTCCCTGTCAGTTGGGTGAGTGCCGCGCACTTCCCACCCAAGGGGGAGATGCGTCCTACTGCCTTGTTGTAGTAGTCCCTTGGTGTTCAGAGCAGTGTGACAGATCACTAATTGACCAGAACCTGGTGGTTAAAAGTTTCTTGGCAATGTATGGAGGCCTAAAAGAGGAGCTGGTGGGCCAGGTAACTTTGTATGCAAATCAAGGTGACAAACCCCATGAGGGAGGTGGCCAAGTATTTCCTTGATGCTCCGGGTCATTTCCGAGCTCTGTGAGTGTGAAACGTGTCTGAAGACATGGGGCGAGTGCGGAATTCCAATCTGCGGGTTGGGGTGGAGCTTCTATTCTGCTTAATACGGTAGTCTAAGAACCACCTAAAATTCCCTGCACAGGAATTGGGCAATTAGGAATTGGGTGTCTCGGGGAGTGCAAAAGACCCCTGATAAAGGGAGTTGAGCCTCAATAGTGCAAGAAACCCCTGATAAAGGGAGTTGAGCCTCAATAGTGCAAAAGACCCCTGATAAAGGGGGTTGAGCCTCAATAGTGCAAGAGACCCCTGATAAAGGGGGTTGAGCCTGGCTAAACACTCAGAGTTGGGTATCTGAAATGGGAAACAAAGTAGGGAAAATTCTGATCAGAAAAAGAAAAATGAGGATAAGATCCAATCAAACAGCCCCCTGGGCTATATGCTCAAATGCTGGGGCAATAATCTTAGGACCTAAGATAAGGAAAAAACAACAGATGATTAAATATTGCTGTTTCATTTAGAGCCGGGCGTGGTGGCATACGCTTGAATCCCAGTACTTTGGGAGGCGGAGACCGGAGGATCTGGGTTCGTGGCCAGCCTCAGCTCTCTCTCTCTCTCTCTCTCCCTGTCTCTCTCTCTCTCTCCTTAGTGAGGCCCTCCGCAACTTCGTGAGACCCAGTTTCAAAATAAAGTATAAAAAATAGGGCTGGGGGCGTAGCGCGGAGGTAGAACGCCCCTGCGTTCAATCCCTGGTACCGCAAAACAAAAATAAATAAAATAAAATAAATATTGCTGTTTCATTTAGACCCAGGAGCCCATATTCCTATCAGCCAACTTTAGTTTGGGCCAAATGAGGCTTGGGTATATTAATATAGATAAACGAGTACTCATAAATTAAGTTAAATTAAAAAATATGGATTCAAATACCTTTTAGTTTATATGACATACAAATCTTTAACAAATAAGTTTATCTAAGTTTGGTAAGATAAAAATAAAGGTATTACTAAAAATTATTTTTGCTAGGTTATCCAATTAATATAGTGGTTTATATATAAACCAATATATTATATAAGGATGATCTGATTAAGCGGTGCCTGTGAGTCCAAAAAGAACCAACTCAAGGACAACTTAGACATAACTTGTGTCTCTTCTGATGAGCCCATGTGATCCTGAAGAGCTCACTCTTAAAAGGGACTTGATTCCTTTGTTTAGAAAAAATCCAGGATTTAATTTTAAACTCTTGAGTTCATGGTTTCTCTGGTTTGCTAGCAAATCAATAAATTTATTTTTCCTTCTTCCCAAAGGCTTGTCCCAATGATTTGATTTGGCAAGTTGGGACAGGTACCAGAATTCGGTTACAACTATGTTAAGCGAGGCAGGACTCCTCCTCCCACTCTTACTCTGTTGAGGGAGTGAGATGGGAACATTTGCAGAGAGCCGGCAGCTCTGGATTTGGGAGACTAGGAAGACTGCCTCGGGTAAGAACCATTTGGACAGGGGTGCTCTCCCATGAGGGGCAGGGGAGATGGGAGACTTCCCAGTAGCTGCCAAGGTTCCTTTCGCCTTGGGGAACTCTCATCTTCCTCTCCCTGAGGGGGTACAGCTTGCTCTGCCATTCGGATTGATTTGGGAGGAAGAAAACTAGATGCAGTAAGTCATGACAGCCTTGGCCCCTTGGAGTGCGCTCCAAAGCCCTTTGATTCCTCACATTGGGCCCTTTTTGGGTGGGGAGGGGACATTCAATTGGTTCCCTTTGTGGGAAATTTTGTAACTTTTATAGTCAAGAGGGAACTAGAGAATCTCATGGGTGGGGGGTGCTTGTCCCCATTGGTGAACGTGGGTTCTTGTCCCGCTATCTTATCTGCTATCTGGAGATTCCCATTAGTCTGTCTGTGGGCCCTTTTGGTTGACCCTGTCTCTGTGTGTGTCTGTTTGTATCCGTTTTCCCTTCGTAAAATGCCAGTGTTGTGTAGGCTCCTGTGGGATCTCTTTGAGGATTCCAGCTAAATGAGTCACTTATGACTGTAGGGGTAAAAGTTAAAAAAATTAATTATGGCTAATAGTAGATAATTATGGCTGATAGTGGTATTCCGAGTATGGTACAATCTTATGGTTAAAATGGTTAGACTAAATAGAAAGAGATTCCAGTGTCCCTTTTTTTAAAAAAACAAGTTTCTATACAGTTACAGGATAAGTAGGCTGAACAGCCTGGATCTACGCTAAAGGTACAGAGAACAGCATCGTCTCCAGTGTCTTAGCTGGAGGAGAGTTGAGAAAGATTTAATAAGTTTGATATAAGATTATCCTCTCTGCTGCACTGCTGGGGCTTTTGGGGGAGTGGTTTCTACCATAAAGGTGGCAGTTCCCTTGCCCTCAGTCGGGGCAGTGACGATGGGGATACACCTTGGTGACGTCACTCCCTGAGTGTCACCAGCACCTGGGCGACTTTCTCCATGTGCAGCACAGGTGGGGGGGGGGGGCTTTCCCCATGGTCTGGTGTCCTGGGCTGTGTAAATCTGTGGTTCATCTCCAATCCTGGTGCTAAAAAGTGGTACTTCGCCCCTGTCTTCAGGGACCAAAGGCTGCCTCTGCCCTGCAGACCTAGGGCTGGACTGTCATCTCTCGGTCCTATCTTCTCCCGTCTGTGCCAACTGAGAGTGTATATGTGTGTGGAAATGAGAATTCCCTGGCTCGGTGCCTCCAGGGACCAGCGGCTGCGTGTATATGGGGATTTGTTTATGTCATCAGATATTATCAAACTATTACACAAACTGGTTTGTTTTGTCCCTAATAGTTTTGTTTTGTATCTTTTTAACAGAATAACCTAAATAATGTTTTGATAGCCATTACCTGGAAAATAGACTATAATATTGACCTCTACTCATTAAAAAGATTTGCTGAAACTGACCTTCCGGGTGCTCACCCTCTGAGTCTTGGAGAACAATCAGAAAGTAAGAGGGCTAAAAAGATAGCCAATATTTTGGCCCTAGCCCTCCAAGGTCAAATAGGAACCAGAGATAATGGGACTTCGCTCAAGGCCCCTCCAACTCCGGTGAGTCATCTGACTTCCCAAAACAGGGAGATCATGAAGGCCCCAGAGGCTGGGAGCCTCAAGCACATACCCTGCAAAAAGGAGGGTCACCAGAGAGAAAATGTCCTCTGTGCTGCCAAATGGTCAGCGAGACCAAGACCAGTCCTGGCAGATGGCACAATAGATGGTAGAGGTAAAGCCTCACCAAGTCCCTAAGAGTAACCCTGAGGAGCCTTAACTGACCTTAACAACAAAAATGTTAGACAACTTATGTTTGCCCAACATTGGGCTAACTACTTAGTCTTGAACACCCAGAGGGAAAGTATAGCCAAAAATAAGTGTGTTATTCTGGGGTAAAAGAAGAGTAATACTCATGGAGCCATTTAAAAGACTGCCCATTTAATTTAACTAGCTATCTTCTGACTTTGGTTCCCCCCTTGTATTCTACACTATAATTTATAATGGTGCTTCTGCTCTTAGGCTCACAGAAAAAATAAAATAATAATATAGCACTGATGTCCAAATCTTCTGGGTCTTTATAAAATGCTATATAACTAAACTTGTCCTTCTTGAAGTTTTGCAGGTCCAGGACCACCAGACACCTAAAGGAGAAACAGGATGCGTGATCTATAGACGGCTCTGCCAAATGTGTAAAAACAAAAGACACAGTCATGGATAACCCTTAGAATGGGCAAATTGTTGGTACCAATGGGCAGGGCAATAGCAATATGTCATGTTGTTTGTTTTTAAAATGTAGAATAGATTAACTGTTTATATCTCATCAATAGAGATTTGTCAGCTATCTTAAAATGCTATAAGGGAAATAGCTAAATAATTAGATGTTATTAGCCAAATAACATGGAAAAATAGATTAGCTCTACAAGGATTAACAACTCTAGCAAATGAGCTCACTAAAATTCAAGAATAGACGATCCCTTCACTGATACAATAAAACAATGGTTTGGTAAATGGAAGGGAATAATAACATCTGTCCTGACCTCCCTTATCCTTGGTATCAGAGTAAAGATTTTGATAGGATGTTGTATAATTCCCTACACACAGGGATTAATCCAAAGACTTATAGAAACAACAGTTACCAAACAGGCTCCACCCCCATATATTGATAGTCTTTTTCTACTTATCAACTTAGATCATAAGGGTCAGCTTATGTTAATGGAGTTTGAAGAAAAGAATAGAAATGTATAATAAGAGAGGGGGGAATTATAAGAAAGAAAAATGATCTTTTCTATCAAAGTTATAAGGTCATATAAAAACTGAACTGTATTCATTTTGTAACAGCAGCTTAGGAATCCATTTTGTAACTTTCTGGTACACGTGTCTGTATGCTCCTCTATTGGAAGTATAGATTTCCTATTTCACCTTTATTCTAAAGAAAAAACTTGCCCAGTGGGAAACTAGCCAACTGGATTAGACTGTGAGGTCTCACCCCACCAGTGGGGGATGACACAGTGGGCTAGGAGTCAGGAGGATAAAAGAGAGTGCGGGCTGCCCGCGCGGTGTGCTTGCCCGGATTTTATGGTGTGCATGCACCCTTCTGCGCAGAAGTAAAGTACCTTGCTGCGTTACTTTTGAGTTCATGAATATTTATTTAATACTCCCCTAAAATCTGTTTCTAACAAGGAGCACGAACTGCCCACCCAAGTGGAGATTTCTGCACGCAGACAAATCTGCAAAGACCATGAGACCGATAAGCAAAGCCCCTGACAACTTCCTCATTCACCCTTTCCTTCCCTGACTCATCTGTGACTACCTTGATGTTTTTCCCTGACTCACCCCATCACTGCTTTGCTGTCTCCTATGATTAATTATTCTTACAATGTTTTGGTTATAACTCTCAATAAAAGTGGGACACTGATGGAAGGAAGGGGAGAGAGAAGAGATATCTCTTCTCCTCCCCGGCCTCCTCAGATCTTGTCATGTTGAATCCGTTGTCATTCATGTGAGAGACTTCTAATCAATCAATCAACATCAACACCATCTGCAACAAATGGCGCCGCTACAGGGGTGGGGCTGATCCCCACCCCGAAGTTCCAAGGTGGGCTCATGGCGCAGGCTGGTTCAGGGTTGTCCCATGACCCAAGTTGTCCAGTGAGAGCCAGTCCTGGGACCACTGCTGCGCTGTGCCAAGACGTATTCTCTTTCCACTTGGGTGGAAACTTATAGGACAAAAGCCGAGCTCACAGTGGCCCCTTTGGCAGTGTCAGAACAACCCGCCTGGGGATGTAGCCAAAGCAGAGGAAATCAGAACTGAATGAGGGCCAGGGGATCCTGATGGAATCCTTCCAGCCCCTGGATCCAGCTGTGCCTGAAGTAGACCTGCCCCTGGACTTTTCAGTTCTCTGTACCAATATGATACTTATGGCTGGTTTTATTTCACGTCGTTGGTTTTTTTTTTCCCCAGCCCATTTGCGTGTTGGCTCTTCGGTCACTTGCCACTTGTCCCGACTCAGTGGCATCCCTATTTCTTGCTGATATCCCATATGTTTTCAGACTGAGACTTGGGCTCACTGTGTGTCCTTGGAAAACTCTGAAAAGCTGAGTTTTCTCATCTGTAAAGTGGGTCTGATAATCTCTGTCGACCTCAAAGGATTCATGAGACCCTGCCTGCCAAGGAGTTCGTTAGGAGACTCCAGGGGGAATGTGATTGAAATGGAGCCAGTGTCCGTCAGTGGCTTATATCCCTCCCCCTCCCGCGTTATGGCTGTAGCTGCAGCCCTGCCCCTTGACTTCTGGGCTCTCAACTGCGCCTGCGTCTCCAACTGGCATCTCAAACAGACCATGGCAGAGACAGACTCTTGATTCTTCTGCCCTGGGTCCACCTTCCGCAGTGCCCACCCTTGGGTAACAGATCTTCATCCCTCAGGTGCAGAAGGAAAGCCTCCCTCTCCTCCAGTCCTCTCTGCACTCCCCGACATGCAGCCGGGAAGTCCTGCTGGCTCCTCCTTCGAGGTGCATCTGACCGTTCCTCCAACCCCAGTGCTTCCACGCTGGCTGCCCCCTGCATCTGCAGCTTGGATATTGTGGGGGTCTCTTTGGAGTCTTCCCACATCCACCCTTGCTCTCCTAGAGTCTGTCCTTAACAGCAGCCAGGGTGAGCCTCCTGGATAAGTCAGATCAGCCACTCCTCTGCTTAGAATCCCACTGCCCTGGGAAGAGAAGACAAAAGTCTGGCAGTGAGCTTCCGGCCCCACGAGGTCCGGCCTTTGTGACTTCCCTCCTCCCACCCTCTGCCTCACTCACCAGCTCCAGTGACTCTGGCCGTCTAACTATTCCTGGATCATGCCCGGCCTGCTCCCACCCCGCGGCCTTTACACACGATCTTCCTCTGTCTTGAATGCCCTCCCTCCAGACAACAGCTCAGCTCATGCACTCAATTCACTCAGGTCTCTGTTCAAACATTCCCTCTTCAGAGAGGCCTCCCCTGATATGCATGGTGGTCAAATATTGGGTTTTAGGGGTGTGTGTGTGTGTGTGTGTGTGTGTTGGGGGGTACTGGGAATTGAACCAAGGTGCATTCTACCTCTAAGCTACACCCCCAGACCTTTTTTTTTTTATTTTGAAACAGGGTCTCACTAGGTTGCTGAGAGTCTCACTAAGTTGTTGAGGCTGGCTTTGAACCTGCGATCCTCCGGTCTCAGTCTGCTGAGTACTGGGATTACAGGCGTGCGCCCCCACGCCCAGCTTGTTTCCTTTGGCGTGCTCTTGCTCTTTGCTCTCTGATGCACTCTGGTTTGTTTGTGCTTCTGGCTTAGTCTCTCTCTAACTTGCTGCTAAGGTTTAGATCTAGACTGTCCCCCGAAGGCTCCTGTGCAGCAGGTCCCGGTGCAGCCCTGTCCAGAGGCCGGGTCCTGGGAAGTGCCCGGACCAGGAGGGCTCGGACCTCATCCGTCCATCAACCCCTCGATGGCTTCAGAGCTGAATGGGCTGTTGGAAGGTGGGCCCTGGGAGGAGGTCAGCCCCCAGGGTGTGCCTTGGGAGGGGGTGTCTTGTGTCTGACACCTCCCACCCCCCCCTCGGCTCCCCGGGTGCCATGAACGGAGCAGCTCTCCTCCACCACACCCTCCTGCGATGGTGCTCTGCCTCACTGCAGGCCCAGAGCAGTGGAGTCAGCCGACCTTGGTCTGAAACCATGAGCCTAAGTGAACCTTTCCTCCTCTGAGCCGCTTTTCTCAGCGGTTTTGTCACCGGGACAGAAGGCTGACTGACACCTCTGGAGTCACTCTATGAGGACGGGGGCTCTGGCCCTTCTGCATGGCGGTATCCCAGCACCCAGGACAGTGGCGGCCACGGTCCTTAGCTCAGGGGCAGCTGGGGTGGGGGCGGGGGCACCACAGGGTAGAGGTGAGGAGCCTGGAATCCTGGACTCAGCTCAGCGACTTGCAAGGGTGTGACCTCAGGCACGTCCCTCACTTCCCTGAGCCTTGGTCTCCCTTCAGTTAGCTGGAAGGTGACAGCACTCACCCTGCAGAGCTGCTGCAGAGACTAAGTTGAAATGAGGTGCTAGGTGGAGACCCCCAGTCTATGCCTGACGCACAGTGGGTGCTCAGCAGGGTTTGCCATGGTGATTACTGGCAGACACTTGGGGTGGGGCTCCGGCCTTGTCTGTCAGTAGGTTCATGTCTGAGCCCTGCACATCCTGGATGTGTGACCATGGGTAAGTTGCATGACCCCTCTGAGTCCCTGCATTCCTTATCTGTTAAAGAAGAAAATAGCACCTGCCTCACACAGAGCTCTCGGGGGGGGATGGAGGATTATGTGACACGGTGTGCATGAAGCACATGGTCATGTGGTGGATATTGATCTTCACCCGATGAGGAGGTGCTGGGCTTACAGGTGCCCTACAATGGTTTGGATTTAGAATGTCCCCCTAGCCCTCACAGAAACAACGTAGCAATGTTGGAAGCAGGGCTTGGTTGCTAAGGAGGGGTTTCTGAGGGTTTGACTTTGGGGATTATATAAGGTCCTTTCCTCCCCCTGATCTCTCTCTGCTTCTGGCCTCCACAATGTAAGAGCAGAGTCTTGTGCTCTCCCTCTCTCTGCTTCTCATTGCCATGCCCTGAACTCCGCAGACTGGGCCTCACATGGACTGAACCCTGAAATCTTCAAAACTGTGAGCAAATAAATCTTCCTTCCTCTAAGTTGGTCAGTTGTTTTGGATTACAGCAGTGAGAATGTTGACCGAGACAGAAATTGGTGCCAGGAGTGGGATCACTGCTGTATCTAAATCTGACCATGTGTTTTGTAAATCTTTGCAACTGGTTTTTGAGAGGAAGTTGGAAGGGCCAGAATGTGGCTAGAAAGGCAGTTGGTACAGACTGTGGTCAGGAGATTTCAGAGAACAAAGAGGACTCCATAGGAAAATGGAGTAGAGGCCACACATGTTACATTCTGGCAAAGAACTTGTTGACATTTTGCCCATGTCCTGAAACCTTGTGAGGCCGAATTTAAAGATGTTGGGCTGATTAATCTGGCAGAGGAAATCTCAAAACAGCAAAGTATCCAAGCTGCATTATGGATATTGATGTCTATGTTCAGCCAATTGTTCACCAAATTTGGGGAATGGTAAGTGTATTAGACAGGGTTCTCTAGATTAACAGAATACACAGAATGAGTATATTTTTAAAAAAGGGGTTTATCAGATGGCTTACAGTTTGCAGCAATGTAGTCCCAGGTTCTGACTGCACGTGGAGGGTCAGAGGAACCAGTAGCTGGTCGAACGGTCTAAGAGCTGGAGTCTTAGGATTGGAGCAACCACTAATTCAG
>PVJS01025565.1:0-27739 GCA_004027185.1 Glis glis
CTCTCTCTCCTTAGTGAGGCCCTCCGCAACTTTGTGAGACCCGGTTTCAAAATAAAGTATAAAAAATAGGGCCGGGGGTGTAGCGCGGAGGTAGAACCCCCTGGGTTCAATCCCCGGTACCGCAAAAAAAAAAAGAAAGAAAAGAACAATTTAAAGGCTGATAAATATATAAAAGAAAACTCAACCTTTCTGATGTTCAGGGAAGTTCAAGTTAAAATAACAATCTGAAACCATATGTTACTTGCCAGATTGGCAAAAATAAATATAATGATAATTCCTAGTCCATGAGATAGTGCAGGAAAAGGCACTTAAAATTGGTGCTAGAAGGCACTTAAAATTGGTGCTGGGAATTTCCTGTGCTGCAACTTTGGGAAAAGTGAGTTGGCATTATCTATTCTAATTAAATATGTATATCTCTGACATAACAACCCCACTTTGGAGAATTTATTTGGTAGAAATAAAAGCAGTATCACAAGCCAGGTGTGGTTGTGCGCACCCGTAATCGGAGTACTTGAGAGGCTGAGACAGGAGGGTTGCAGGTTCAAGGCCAGCCTCAGCAACTTAGTGAGACTCTCAGCAACTTTGTGAGACCCTGTTTCAAAATAAAAAAATAAATAAAACGGGGCTGGGGTTGTAGCTTGGAGGTAGAACACTCCTGGGTTCAATTCCCAGTACCATAAGAAACAAACAACCCAGATACAAAAGCAGCAGCACATAAAGATACATGTATCTACATGTATATATGTGTACATATATAGATACAGTCATAGTTAACATGCACGTGTGTGTATATTACAAACTGTCTTATTAATAATGTGTGTGTGTGTGTGTGTGTGTGTGTGTGTGTGTTGCTCTCATTGTTTATAGGAATAAAACACAGGAACCATCCTGAATGGCTGTCACAGGGGGAGTATTCTAATAAATAATGATTACTGTGATTTCATCCACAGTATGAAATATTATGTAGCTATTGTCAAACTTCTTTTTTTACCTATCTTTGCACTGGCTCACTTGTTTGAATGAGCATATATTACTTTTGCAATTAAAAAAAATCTAGTTAATTTAAAGAAGAAGAGCCTGTCTGCCCCAGTGAAATGCAAATCCCACGGGACAGGGATCCTGCCCGTGTCGCTCACGGCCTTGTCTCAGAAACAAGTAATCCTTCCTTGCACACACAACTGCTCAGAAAATGCCTGTTGAATGAATAAGCGAGCCCCTCCGCATTGCCCTGGGAGGCACTATTTGGAGAATAAAGTGCAGATACAGTTGAGGTTCTTGGTCAACAAGTGCCTAGACTTCTGCCGGTTTTACTTGCTCGTCCACTTCCCCCTCCTTCTCCATGTTGATCTGGGGAACTTCCCAGCCCCCACTGCACAAAGTCTTCTTTGGAGAGTTAGGCTAGGCCAGTGGGGCGCCCTTGTTAAGTATTGGGCTTGAGCAAAGCCACACAAAGACTGAATGCAGGGGAGTTAATTCATCCTAGTGACTGTGTCTGACAAAAATGGCGGCTAGTGCTCATACCTCCTATCCTTCCCTCCAGAGGGTTCTCTAGTTCTCCCTGGGATTCTGTGACCACCCTCCTCCCCTCAGCATCCTTCAATCAATCCCACCTTCTCCCCATTGCATAAGGTTTTTTTCTTTTGGCATACCATTAATCAGATTGGCTTCTGTTGCACACAACCAAATTGACCTGTGTTCAGAGACAGCTAGAAAATCTTTCTCTTCTTCCTCTTCCATTTCCCTTTGAGCTATGATGGATTTGAGCTGTAAATCCATTGTGTCCAGAACAACCCTGACCATCCCTATTGTTTGGGCCTAATTAATATGATTACCTCTTTGGTCTCCTGGTCTGATTGATCAGTTATACGGTCCTCCTACTTGTGGTCACCCTTTGGTCTTCATCACCTTGGCAAAGTGTGAGGAACCATAGGTTATCTCTGCGTTGCTTTATCTGAGACACTTTCTCAGAACAACTGCAGACTTTTCTATTATCGTGCCTTTAAAAAATAGACATCTTATGCTGGGCGTGGTGGCGCACGCTTGTAATCCCAGTACTTTGGGAGGCAGAGACCGGAGGATCCGGGTTCGCAGCCAGCCTCAACTCTCTCGTTCTCTCTCTCCCTGTCTCTCTCTCTCTCTCTCTCTCTCTCTCTCTCCTTAGTGAGGCCTTCCGCAACTTCGTGAGACACGGTTTCAAAATAAAGTATAAAAAATAGGGCCGGGGGCGTAGCGTGGAGGTAGAACGCCCCTGGGTTCCATCCCCGGTACCGCAAAAAAAAAAAAAAATAGACATCTTCTGGATTTGATAAAGAACCCACATTGAGGCTTACTCATTATTAGTTTTGTGGCAAAATAAAGATTCTTTAGGCCAGTCCCATCCATGATATTTTGGAGAGACCTCTGGAAATTTATCAAAAATTTCAACTTTAGCTCCTTTGTTTTCCAGGCACTCATCTTTTTCCTGCTGTGTAATCTTCACTCTCATTCATGAAAATGTTACATCCGGTAAGTAGATCAGCTTCACAAGAAGACAGATAACGGAGGAGAAGCCGAACCGGGTTTCAGTGCTGTTGCCATGTCTCCACAAGGGGCCAGGTCCTCCTCCACTGAGGAGCTCAAGATTTATTGGCTGCTGTGCTGGGGAGAGCATGTCCAGGCAGCACTGTCCAGAAAACAGAGAGCAGCCCCACTGTCTGGGCTGACCAATGTTCATGCCTCACACTACAGCAGGACCAGATCTAGACTCAAATTTCACAGTTTTCAATCACCCACCATATTTCAGGCACTATGTAAGGAGTATTTACCAAACTTTATTTTATCCCATCCCTTTAATAACTATGAAAGCAAGTGTATCATCAACACCATCATTACCATTACTATCACCATCCTCATCACCACCATCCTCATCACCACCATTGCCATCAACATCCTCATCCCCATCACCATCATCACCACCCTCATCACCACCATCAACATCAACATCACCATCATCACCATCATCACCATCATCACTATCATCATCACCACCATCAACATCAACATCACCATCACTACTATCACCACCATCACCACCACCATCACCACCACTACCATCACCACCACCACCACCACCACTACATCCCCATCACCACCATCACCATCATCATCATCCTCATCACCACCATCAACATCACCATCATCACCATCCTCATCACCACCATTAACATCAACATCACCATCATTACCATCATCAACATCACTATCCTCACCACCATCAATATCACCATCACTACTATCACCACCATCACCACCACCACCACCACTACATCACCATCATCATCATCATCACCACCATCACCATCATCACCATCACTATCCTCACCACCATCAACATCACCGTCACTACTATCACCACCATCACCATCATCACCATCACCATCATCACCACCACCATCATCACCATCCTCATCACCATCAACATCAACATCACCATCATCAACATCACTATCCTCACCACTATTAACATTACCATCACTACTATCACCACCATCACCACCACCACCACCACCACCACCACCACCACCACCACCACCACTACATCACCATCATCATCATCATCATCATCATCATCATCATCATCACACATCGTCATCATCGTCATCTTTGGCACCACTCATATTTTTTTGTGGTACCAAGAATGGAACTCAGTGGCATCCCACCTCCGAGCTACACCCCCAGCCCTATTTTATTCCTTTATTTTGAAACAAGGTGTCACTAAGTTGCAGAAGGCCTCACTAAGTAGCTGAGCCTGGCTGCGAACCTGTGATCCTCCTGTCTCAACCTCCCAAGTACTGGGATTACAAGTATGCGCCACCACGCCTGGCTCATCACTCCCATTTTACCTGATCCCCATTTTACATGAGGACTGAGAGGCTCAAAAGGTTAAATAACTTGCCCAAAGTCATACAACTAATAAGTGACAATAAGAAGATTTGAACTCAGATCCTCCATTCCGCAGCCCGTGGTCTCTCCATTACTCTATGGTTGCCTGGATGGCTTGGGATTGATTATGTTCATGTCCTTGGGTTTCTCATGGGGATCTATCCTGGCTAGGTTTCTTCAAGCCATCAGTCTGGGGTGTATATCCATGCTGAGTGTTGTTCGGCTCCTGAAGTCCTCCTGAGGCCTCAAGAAAATTTCTAAGTGAAAGCCCTTCCCAGTGACCCAGCGGTTTCATTCCTGGATATATAACTAAAAGAATCAGAAGACAGGTGTTCAGCAACAGCTCAAACACAGATATTCATAGCTAGACGTTAGAAACAGCCCCACCATCATCACCATCACTACCATCACCACCATTACCACCAATGCTAACTAATGACTAGATAAAAAAGTGATATAGCCACACAACGCAATATTATTTAGCCTTAAAAATGAATGAAGAGCTGGGTGTGGTGGTGCACACCTGTAATCCCAGTACTTAGGAGGCTGAGACAAGAGGATCGCAGGTTTGAAGCCAGCCTCAGCAACTTAGTGAGATCCTCAGCAACTTAGCGAGGCCCTATTTCCCAATAATAAAATAGGGCTTGGGGTATAGCGCAGAGGTAGAATAACCCTGGGTTCAATCCTCAGGACCACAAAAAATAAAATAGGGCTGGGGATGTAGCACAGAGATAGAATGACCCTGGGTTCCATCCCCAGCACACTACACACACACACACACACACACACACACACACACACACACACAATGAAGTACTGATACATGGATGAACCTTGAAAACATATGCTAAGTGGAAAAAGTCAGTCAGAAAAGGCCATGTATGGTGTGATTCCACTTATATCCAGAATAGGCAAATCTGCAGAGTCATAGAGCAGATTAGTGGTTGCCCGTGGCTGGGGAGGGGAACGCAGGGAGTGACAGCTTCATGGATGTAGGGTTTCTTTTTGGGGTAATGAAAATGTTCCGGAACTAGATAGTGGTGATGGTTGCATGACACTGTAGATGTATTAAATATCACCAAATTGCACACTATAAAAATGAATAAAGTGGTGAATTTTTATGTTCTATGTATTTTGCAAAAAAACAAAAAAAATAGGTCCTTGCTCAAGATCTCTGCAGTTTAATATCTCTCTGAATGACATTAGGACAAGTCCTTAAAGAATAGTACTTGAAGCATAATACCATCACTGTCTGTGGATTCTTTGGAGCTCCGTGCAAGGAAATAATGTTTCTCATGACCTTTTGCCTCCGTCACCTCCTGTCCTACATCCTAAATTCCAAATTACCTTGTAGCTTTAGATATGGGGTATGGAATACAGCATCCTTTGAGAAGAGGCACAATAAGAAATATTATTTATGTTTAAAAATTAGACAGTGGTTTAAAATTTGTCTTGATTTTCTTTCTGCTGTACAGTTTGGAAATTTTGACATTTACATGAAGTTAAAAGGTTGTCCCCCCCTCCTCTCTCTCTCTCTCTCTCTTTCTCGGATTATCAAGCAGCACAAAGCTCGCTTGGAACGCCGGATAGTTGGCTCAACCAACCGATGGCGTTTCCCCAAAGAGCATTTCTCCGGGGACATGCTGGCACTTTCCCAGTCGTGCAGAGCTTTCGCCGGGGACCTTGATGAAGCTTTGAAGAACCCAGAGAGGTAGAGAGAATCCCAACAGGGACTGGCCACCAGGGTGCGCTGCGTTTGAGGGGGAAGAAGGGGCCTGGTGGTTGGGCCACTCTGATTGGATGGAGGGGCTGTCCGTGCACTCCTGACAGGAAGCCTCCCTCTGGGACCACCTCTTAGACATGCACAGGCTCAGAGGTGGCTGCTTCTCTGAGAACTCTGTGGGTAGTGACAAAAACGCAGAGAGAGGCTGATGGGGTTTGGGGGGTTATTTTGTTCTAGATTTTCCTTTTCATTGGGAACTCGGGACCCTTACAGGATTCTTTTATTTATTTATTTATTTATTTATTTATTTATTTATTTATTTATTTTGGTACTGGGTATTGAACCCAGGGTGTTCTACCTCTGAGCTACACCCCCAGCCCTATTTTATTTTTTCGCTTTGAAAAAAGGCCTCACTAGGTTGCTGAGACTCTATGTTGCTGAGGCTGGCCTTGAACCTGCGATCCTCCCATCTCAACCTCCTAAGTACTGGGATTACAGGCATGCGCCACTGCGTCTTGCTCCTCACAGGATTCTAAATTTATCATTCAGAGACAAAATGATTTTTTGACGAACTTATTCAGTGGCTCGGTTTTTGGACGCACCTCACAAACACCGCACAATCAGTTGATCCCCCCACCTCACAGCACTTAGCAGCCAGCTAGACTCGCTTCTTCGTGTTACTAGCTCTCTCTTACCCGTCCTGGGAACACAGAGCTGGACCCTATTGCAGAAGGAACTCTTCGTTTCCCTAGTGCCTCAGGCCTGGGCAGGCAGCATCTGGCTCCTGAGCTGAGGTCAAATCTGCCTGATTGTGGGCTGTACCCCTGGGGCAGCGTCTGGCACGGAATTCCTGCCTGCACCATGCTTGCTGAGCGAGGGACCAAATCTTCTCTCCCTGGACCCACTGGCCAGCCCGGCTCTGTTGCCCAGCACAGGGCCAGGCTGGGGAAGGAGGCTGGAGCTGGGTCTGGGAATACAGGCACGGTGATCTATAGCACTGAGAAGGGCTACACCGCAGGAGCAGAGGCCTCCAGGAGTTGCTCTGAGAGATTGCCGAGCTGAGCTGGGAGTGGTGGCCCGAGGGTGGAAAGCACAGAGACCTGAGGTCAGGGGCAGTGGGTGCTGGCCATTAGGACTGTTAAAAGCACTCTATCCAACAGGGTTGGAATCCCTGGTCCTCTTCTTAATAACTCTCTCATCGTTAGCCAGTGGATAAACTTCTTTGAGCCTCGGTTTCCTCATCTGTGAAATGGCGATAATAGCTCCGCCCTTGAAGAATCATCTCATGAATTAAATCAGATACTACCTTGATAATGCTTAGCATTGTTTCTGGCAAATAGTAGATGCTCAATAGCAGAGTGGTTGTCTTTAAGCCTGAGCGGGAGTTTTAGTCGCTGGTCCTTGGGATTTCACTTTGGGGTGTGTCAAGCCAGCAACTGCATGTTTCACTCTGCTTCTTAGCACCTTCCCCCATCACAGCCCCGTGCCTCCAGCACAGCAGACGCAGGGGAGCTGGTCAGGGCTTGGCCTTCCTGGGAGAAGCTTTACAAATCTGCCTGTCTCGTTTGTGATGCTGGGAAACGGGGAGGCCAGCGGCAGTGGACACGGCAGGCAGGCTGCTCACTCCTGCACCTGGCGCTCCACTGGTCCAAGCTCAGTTCTGCTGGGCAGATTAGCTCTGCCCCAGGAGCCTCGCCTGCTCCTCCTGAGACAATGGGCTAGACTGGGCCTGTGCCGATTGCAGTGAGACTGAAGGAGAGAGGGCAAGCCCAGTTGCACAAGCACTTTCCAAACCAGCTGACACACCAGGTCCACTATCATGTTATTAGCCAAGGTAAGTCCCATGGCTGAACTCATACTCAAGGGACAGAGATAAACTCCATCTCTTTGTTGAGTGAAACTGTACAAGGTTTCAGCCTTGGGGGAGGGGCAGAATTGGGGCCATTGGTATAATTTACCACAATGTGAAGAAAATGGGTTTCTTTCTCTTTTTTTAATACTAGGGATTGAACTCATGGGCATTCTACCTCTGAGCTACACCTGCAGCTCTTTTTTAATTTTTTATTTTGAAACAGGGTCTCACTAAATTGCTAAAACTGGCCTCGAACCTGTGATCCTCCTGTCTCAGTCTCCCAAGTATTGAGATTACAGGTGTGGGCTACCGGACCCGGTGAAAGTGGGTTTCTTTAATAAACACAAAAAATTTTTTGAAAAGATCATAGTTGCTTATATTTGCATACGAATTTATTCCTATGATCGTGAGAAACTTCTTGGAAACTACAATAAACTTTTCTGTTATTTTTCGTATTTTATTTTTTACATTTATAACTTATTGAATTTAGATAACAGAATACAGGACTCATTCCAGGTAACACTATGTATCTCAAACAACAGACACTTTCAAATGTCAGGCTCCAAGGCCATGGGGGCCTGGAATTGTACCATACAATGTACATATGTCCTCCCAAACACCCCACAGGCCCTGTGTGCCCACCCTGCCCCACAGGCCCTGTTCCTGATGCTGTAATTTTTTATTTTCCCACTTGGGGGCGCTGTCTGCTTTGACAGGAGCTGGACCAATCTCTACTGGTTAATAAAGGCTCTCCCCTTGGGGTCACCAGCTCCCAGCCTCCCATTTATTTCATGCCTATAGTTGTGCCTTGGGCAGGTCAGCGCCCTGGGTGTTGACCAGCTGCCTAGCTCTTCCGGCTGTCTGTGTGTGCTGCAGTGAGCTCTCAGGCTGGTCCCTAGAGATGCCGCGCAGGGATCTGCAGGTGGCTGGCCTTCCTTTTCCTTCACAGGGACTGGGGCGCTGAGGAGGGGAGGTGCTGAGAGATGCAGAAATGCTGCCTTCTTCTCAGACACCCTTATCTTTTCGTGCCTTCGTTTCTTTATCTGCAAATTGGATATGCCGTCTTAGGAGAATTATGCTATAATTCATGGAAAGAGCTCAGAACAATGTCTGGCAGAAATAAACAGGTGTCAAGCGGAGTCCCTGGGGTTGTGTGGCGTGTGCGGATGCACACCGTCAGCCAGCATAGGGGAAGCGCTACCCAGGCAGGGGCTGAGGGGAAGGGCCACTCCCCCTAGTTCTCTACAGGATTGTGATGCTGGGAAGGGGGCCCAGAACCCTCCCTGCTCCCGCCGCTGCTGTCCTGCCTGATATTTTCCTCCCATCCTGCCTGCCATGCCAAGCTCTGTCCAAGGGCAGGAGGAGGGCGTGCAAAGAGGCGAAGGTGTCAGAAGGGGGCCCCTAGATTCTTACCAGATAATAGTTCTAGGAGAATGGGCCTAGAGACCCAGAGTCCGAGTTACAGAGGAAGTAGAAGGGCAAATGTCAGCTGAGTGCACGCTCAGGGCCGGGCATCCCAAACATTCGCCCTCTTCTCCTAGTCATCTCCATTTTAAGAGAGAAAATAGACCCAGAGGCTGGTCCAAGATCCTGTGGCAGGAAATGGAATGACTGGGATCCAGCCCCGGATACATGCGACTCTTCCCAGTTAATCAAAATGGAGTTTCGCATGTGTCGAATCCCAAGGCAAGAGCCCTGTGTGTGGCTTGCTGCAGGAGGCCCAAATATCCATGAGAAACTTAGAGAACCCCCTTTCCCTCTTCCTTTCTCCATCATGGGCCATGACTTGGGGAGGCAGCTCCCAATGTAGCAGCACATTCCCAACCTCCCTGTCCACCGCATCATTGCAGGCCATTTAGTCCCCCGCAGTGGAACGATGCCATTTATCCTACCCACTTGTCCAGTGGTCCTAAGTGAGCCCCAGCCCCGGGCCTGCAGAGGCTGCATGCTGAATGGCGTATCTTGGCGAGCAGCCATCGCCCCAGGAAGAGGCAGGGTGGACACTCGCTGTCTGGCATCTCCTGGCTCAGTCGGTGACAGGGACATTTGCAAGGGTGGTTGAGCTCATAGCCATTGCCCCAGATTTTCCAAAGCTCATTGCTCCCTCTTGAGATTACGGTCTGAACTCTTGGCCCTGCCCAGCATTTCCCAAACATGTCACCCAAGCCCCCAGGGAGTTGGGGAGGGTGCAAGGGTGACTGGGTCCCGGCCACTGCTCCTCTGGAGTAAACACCTCCTGTTCCCAGCACCTTCTTGAGGCTGAGTCACTTGCAGCCATCTCTGGCCCTGGAAAGGGCGACACAAAGTCAATATTATGCAGGAGACAGGCCCCCACCCAAGCCTCCGCCATGTCCCCTGGCCCGTGAGGGCTCCTGGGGTCAGAGGAAAACAGCATGCCCAGTGGACACAGACCAGATGTGGTCACAAGTGTTCCTTGGCTGGTCTGCTTTCTTGGGATGACCATCTTCAAACTGAATATGTGACTCAAATTTTGTTTTGTTTCCTTGCTCAGCACGATGGGTCAGAGTGTTTGTGGCAGCGTGATGTTGTCACTGATTCATTAGACAGACACTTACATCTGTGTGGTGGCTTGTGCCAGGGCCACAGCAGGGGACAAATGCCCTATGTGTCCTGCAGAGGACATGCGAGTAAACGGGTAGCCACGAGGCACTGCAGAAGGATACTGACGGGGGTGATCCTGGGGTGGGGGCGCTGGCCCAGCCTCTGCAGAGAAAGCAACAGTGAAGCTCATCCTGAGGGCTGAGTAGGAGCCCCTCCGGAGAAGATGAGCAGGAGCCCCGGGCAGAGGGAGGAGGGGCTGCAGGGCCCGTCTAGGAGAGGGCAAGGGTGGACGCAGGGAGGGATGAGGCTGCGGAGTCAGGGGAGCTTGTCTGCTGTGCAGAGGAGCTGGGGCTTCCCCCGGGAGCACTGGGGAGACAGTGGAGGCTTCTCAGCCTCAGGAGAGAGGCAAGGCCAGCTCTGTGATTTGTGGGGGCCACCTCCAAGTGGAGGAGGGCTGGAGGCTGGGAGACCCGCAGGGACTGGGGAGAGGATGGCAGCATGGACAAAGGTCATAACAATAAAGGCAAAGACACATGGACAAATTCAAAAGAGTATTTCCTCAAGTCGGGGAGGGTGATCAGACCTGACGGCACTCAGCAGGCTGGCCGGGCAATGGGCTAGTGGTGCTGTTTCCTGAGGCGGGTGCCAATGGGCTAGTGGTGCTGTTTCCTGAGGCGGGTGCCAATGGGCTAGTGGTGCTGTTTCCTGAGGCGGGTGCCTGCTGGAGGAGTGGGGTAGCGTGAGGGGTAGAGTGTGAGGTTAGTTTTGGACACACTGAGACTGGGGACTGTGACTGCTAAACAAGATTGTTGGTGAGTTAATGTCCTAGATATGGGTAGAATGCATTGTTCTTGTCTCCCGTAGATATTTATTGAGCACCTACTGTATGCCATTTGGTTTTAGAGACTCATCAAATGAGGCATAATTCAGGCAGCCGGGGGTAGCCTCAGATACCTCCTTGGTAAGGCCTCCGTACAAACTGGAAGCAGGAATCAGCATTTGGGGCCAGCCATAAGGCCACCTACGGTGAACCCAATCCACAGATGGTGACCCGAGGAAACGTTCCCGAGGGCGAGGTGTGAGGGGTTGGGTTCTGTTGGGAAGCACACATTAGCGTAATGTTGCAGCTGGAGAAAAACATCAGCATTAATTCCTGGATTTTTGTTGTTGTTGTTGTTTATATTTTTCCTTAAGGGTAAGCATTTCAAAAATTCAGAAACTTTTCTCTGAGAATTTCAAGAACACGGCCATCCAAGACAGGGATGCAGGTGAGTTTTTGTCACCTATCGATTAAATCAGAACTTTCTGACTTCCGGGGACCCCTCTGGTCTTTACGGAAGGAAACCAGCCCATCACCAGGCCAGATCACTAGTCTATAAATTGTGATTCTTGCCCACTGTACAGTGTCTACCATATGATAGGTGCCCTGTAAATATTTGTCAAATACATGATGAATGAAACTAAGCTCAGCAAACATACTTTTATATGCTAATGGCCACAAAAAAGACAAATGTACTAATGTCAGTGAAGTAGCTCTTGTATTGGAAGACTAAGCAGAACATAGTCAAGCACCCGGCAGGTGCTTTTTGTTTCTTGGGCTTTAACCAGATATGACTTGGAAATTCGTATCTGTACTTTACCAAGAGGACTTCCCTGAGATAGAACCAAGAATCAGGACTGTCAGGCTAGGCCTTGTGCATGCTAGACCTGAACTCTTCCACTGAGCTGCACCCCCATCCCAAAGGCAGCTTCTTCAAAGAGCTTTTTGAGGGGATAAACCCAACCCCACAGAGGGCTGCCTGAGATCAGAGCTGAGCTGGCCCCTTTCCAAGAAAAGGCTAATTGGTTTCTTCTTATGTGTCAACTCTGATTGACCCAGAGAAAGAGTCTGAGGCCATCTCCTGGGTGGGGGGGTGGGGGGAGCTTAGGCTTAGGGATTGATTAACCATGTCTGCCATGTGTTGGCCATCCTAAACGTGGAAAGAGTCTGAGGCCATCTCCTGGGGGGGGGGCTTAGGCTTAGGGATTGATTAACCATGTCTGCCATGTGTTGGCCATCCTAAACGTGGAAAGCGGTGTCCAGTGAGGGGACATGCTTCATCTGCAATTCTGCTCCTGCCTATAATCACCCAACCCAGCATAACCAGACTCCCTGAGCTGATCCAAGATTTGAGGTGTGATCCCCGGTTGTGAACCCTGGCACCAAACAACAGCATAAAGTTGGCAAATAACAATAATAATAACAACAGGAAGAAGAAACAGGTACCCTAGGTCACATAGCCAAACTAATAACAAAGCCAAGAAATAACTAGATGGGGCCAAGGCCCTCCAGGACCTGCCTGGCACTGAGATTTAAGGTTTGGGGAGATCACCCCTTGCATTAGCCCTCCCCTGGCTCTGTACTAACATAGGAGAGTACCATGCAGAGCCCTCTGGCCATGCCTCCCATGCCTCGCCTCGCCTTGCCTGGCATCCCTAGACCTCTACCTGCCCTCCCATCCAGGTCTCCTCTTTTTATTTATTCATTTATTATTTATTTATTTATTTATTTATTTATTTATTTATTCATTCATTTATTTATTTTTTGCAGTACTGGGGATTGAACCCAGGGGCATTCTACCTCCGAGCTACACCCTCAGCCCTATTTTTTATTCTTTATTTTGAAACAGGGTCTCACTAAGTTGCGGAGGGCCTCACTAAGTAGCTGAGGCTGGCTGTGAACCCGGATCCTCCGGTCTCAGCCTCCCAAATACTGGGATTACAAGTGTGCACCACCATGGCCAGCATAAGGTCTCCTCTCTTTAATCATCTATGGTGTCCACAGGCAAGACTTCCCCCTATAAAGCCTTCTGCAATTTACAAAGGGCCTTCTCCACATAATCATTTAATACTTTCTGATGAAGTAATGGGCTTTTTGGGAGTCCCCACTCCCTCGAGGAAAGAGGCTCAGGAGACCCCTCCATGTCCGATGGGCCTCTTGCTATGCCGCTGTTTGCCGCTGCCTTTCATAGGGTAGTGCTTAGGTATTAATGGCCCAGCAGCTCCCAACAGGAAACCAGGAGTGCTTTGTTCCCCTGGCAACATCTGGCAGTGTCCGGAGATGTTCTTGGTTGTCATGGCTGTGGAAGGGAGGGCTGCTAGCGCCCTATAGGTGGAGGCCGGGGATGCATGGGACAGCCTCCACCACGGAGAATTCTTTGGCCCAAAATATCTACAGTGCCAAGACTGAGACACACTGTAATAGGGGAAGGCAAGATGAGGCCCCCAAAGAGCATTCCAGATATGTCCCTGAAAGGTCCCTGTGAAGCCTTTTCCAATTGGAGGACAGCCCGTGTGCCCTGAGGTCCTGTAGCCCGATGACAGCTCTCTTGGATGGTTATCGTTTCCTCTGTAAGATGGCGCCCTCAAAGCCATGAGCTCCTGAGGCCGCGCTTCACCAAGGCCAGGGAAGCCGCTCACCCCTGGCTCTGCCGAAGGAGGGGCGGGAAGAAGTTCTGTCTTTGCGTGGGGATGTTGCTGAGTCGCTGTTCAGCATCGTTTTCTCTCCTCAGATGTGGTTCTCGAGTGCCTGGGCTTCAAATGGGAGCTCCACCAGCCCCAGCTCTTCCAGTCTGACACCTTGACCAAGCTTTACCTGGCAGCCCTGACCCGGGGCGTTGCAACACCCCTGCAAGGTAATCTCCCGCTGCACCCGGGGCTGGGGCTCCAAACGCCCTCGGTTTGAGTGATGTCCCCTCCAGCTTGGCATGCGGTTATGTTTTGAGACTGCAGTCATTCTGGG
Organism: Glis glis; assembly: GCA_004027185.1. Taxonomy (NCBI): domain Eukaryota; kingdom Metazoa; phylum Chordata; class Mammalia; order Rodentia; family Gliridae; genus Glis; species Glis glis. The sequence continues at coordinate 13,840 of PVJS01025565.1, forward strand.
AGTTCTGGGCAAGGCTCCGTGGTGTGAGCTCATCATCTGCTGAACTTCCATTTCCTCGGCTGTAAAGTGGGGATATAGTTCTTATCATGTGGCTTTGAAGACTAGAGGGAACCAGTGGAAAGTTCTAGAACAATGTCTGGCACACAGCAAGCATGAAGCACGTGTCAGTTATCATTCTTGCATTCACCAAGTCTTGTCTGGCCAGGTAAAATATAGAGACTCTACTTACTTCTTAGACGAGAGAGAAATGGGCTGTGTTGAGTCGTCTGAAGAGCTTTCTGGAAGGAATTGTACTTCTGAAGTTTGTACCTTGTTTGCCCTAAGTCTGCTGGTTAGAGGCGTGCAAGTGTGTACCGACTCTTCCTTTCCTTTCCTTTCCTTTCCTTTCCTTTCCTTTCCTTTCCATTCCTTTCCATTCCTCTCCTTCTTTCCTTTCCTCTTAACTTTACCTCCTTCCAAAAAGAATAGAGGTCACCTCTTTATCTCCTTTTAAAATCCTAGCCAGCTCAGCCTCCTCTCACCTGTTCTATACATCTTCTCTGGCTACACTGCCAACTTCTTTGGGCGGTAGATTGGCACCACCTCAGGCTGACTCATAAGCAGGTGCCGTGGAAAAAATCCACGGTCCCCAAAGCCAGCCAGCTGCGGATGGATCACATTTCCAGGATGTGGCCCGGAGCGCTGTTATTCTGGAGCCAGGAGGCCACCAGAGCCCCGCCTGGAGACAGCCCCGCTGCCTGCTGGGATCTGCCTGGCCACAGAGCCCCGACTCGCCCCTGCCAGGCGGAGCTGGCGATGAGAGCCAGCCGTGGCACTGCCGCAGAGCTGTGACACCTTGGCTCCTGCTTGTGATCTTCTTTGCTCTCCCTAAGTGTTTGTCCAGCGTCTGTAAGAGTGGGACTGGGTTCGTCCAGCTCCCCTGTGCCCTGGCAGAGCGCTCCAGGCCATCGGTGAAAGGCTCTGGTGACGTGGCAACGAGTATATGGGAAAACAAGACAGTGTGGGAGGGGAAACAGAGTCACTGTTAATGTTACGGTCTCTAACAGGTCTAAAATGGTGTCACTAAACAGAAGAGACTTCACCCTGCTACAGCAGCCACTCTGAGCCAAGCCCCCTGCAGGAGGCTGGGCGTGGCTGGAGATGTCAGGGAAGGGGCAGCGATGAGACCCTGGTGCCCTCGACTGTCGCACCTCCCCATGGTCTTCCCCCAGGCACTGTGAGCTAGCCAGCATGATACATGGGATCCAAGCCTTCGTGCACCTTTAAAAGCAGAGCACGTCTCCCACGGAGGCTCAGCATATCTTCCCCACAATCGTGCTTTTGCGTTCTTGCGGGCGCCTGTGTTGCTGTCCTGGCGTAGCCACACAGGAGGTTTCTGGCCAAGCGCTGGAGGTCTGGGTTCTGTGAGAGGCCCAGACTCCCACTGCTGCCTGGTGTCTTTCTATCAAACATCAAGGTGCAATTATCCCTAAACGGGACACCCAGGGGAATTCTACCTCCAAGCTGCACCCCAGCCCTTTTTAATTTTTATTTTGAAACAGGGTCTCTCTAAGTTGCTAAGACTGGCCTCAAACTTGTAATCCTCCTGTCTCAGCCTCCCAAGTACTGGGATTACAAGCGTGCACCATCATGCCCTGTAAAATAGTGCTCTTTTACTAAATTCAAATCTGCCTCTTGGTTTTGGAGAAACTTAGAAATATGTAGTCAAATGATTAGTTTCCTATTCAGTTTTGAGGTTTTGCTTAACCTGGAGGGAAAGTTGACATGTCTTCCACTTACTCTGGCCTAGCTGATGACCGGCCTTCCTTCCTTCCTTCCTTCCTTCCTTCCTTCCTTCCATCCTTCCTTTCTTCCTTCCATCCTTCCTTCCTGTTGAGTGCATAGCTCATGCCAGGCATTGTGCCAGGAGCTTGCTATCTGGGGGACAGACAAGCAAACCTGAAGTGATGATGAGCAGCATGACCCACAATGCTCCTAACCAGCGTCTCCGGGCCAGCGCGCCAGGCGCTCATAAACATTATCTCATTTACCTCCTGCAGTGGGGCGAATGATTGGCAGAAGCATGCAGACGGGAAGCCGGGCAGTAATGCCCAAGGGAAAATTGTCCAGAGCTGGGAACACACCTGGCACTGAGTAGGTCCCCAATAAATGTTTGTGCAATGAGATCCTGAATACAGCCAAGTGCAGAGGATAGTGAAGTCACACGAGGGAAAGGGGTCTTTGGTGTCTCTTCTTTCTGCAGTGTGACATGTATGTTGGCTCCCAACTAGTATCATTGTTCATTGCCTGGAACGTTGAGCTCACTGGTGATGGAATCTATTCGTTCCATTAATTCAGGTGACAGTTATTTAGCACCAGCGTGTGCAAGACCATGGTGGATCCTGGGGATGGAGCCACCAGTAAATTACCAGTGTGCCTGCCCCATAGATAATCCCTAACAGCCCCATGGTGTAATGGCCGCTTGCTCTATCAAGAAGAAAAGAGCCAGTTAGCAGGGATGAATGGGGCGGGGTGCTGCCTACATAGGGGGTCAGGGAAGGCCTCTTTGAGAAGAGGACATGTGAGTTGGCCCCGAATGAGAGAGGGAGAGAGAGAGAGAGAGGCTGAGCCACACTGTCCTGGGGAACAATCCCAGAGGAGTAGGTTTGGACACAGAGCCAGAGCAGGCAAGGGGATGGAGGCCGTAAGGGCTGAGGGCCATGGAGAGGGGGCTTTGGCTTATGCACCGAGGGGGTGGGACACCACTGGAAGCCCGAGAGCCACACTTTAGAACAATTCAACAGGGTCGGCAGCGGTGCACTGGGCTGCCCCGTCCTTTCCCCCTGGAGGTCCTCGTGGCAGGGTCCGCAGTTTGGAGATCTGTGTGGCAGAGCACCCTGAGCCACGGGGTGGGCGCCTCAGTCCCACACGGTCCTTCAGCAGACAGCCACTGTGCACCCCTTGCCCCAGCGCCTGCCCTGCCCTGGGTGCTCAGGTGCAAAGATGGCAGAGGCTCCCTCTGCCCTCAAACTGCTCACAGTCTAGTGAGAGAAGGCGGGAAGGGAGGGGTAAATCTTGAAAACACAGCACTGGCGTGTGTTCACCAGTTTCGACAGTGACTACATGAGGTCTTTGGGGGGAGCTGGGCGAGGGGGCCAGCTTCGGTACTTCCTGTGCAACTTCTTGTGAGTCTTCAAGTGCTTCAAATTAAGTAATTCTTTTAAACATGCAGCCATTAGACAAGCTAATGAAATACATGCGATGCCTGTCGAGATGGCAGTCGCGTGAAGGGCAGTAGGAGCCCCCCGCTGCACCTTCCTGGTCGTCATGGGCTCCAGTCCGTTGTCTGATTTCCTTTCCCAGTTCTGTCACCCGGGAAGATCAAGGAACGACCCCCCGTGAAGAGGATGAGCATTTTCTTGAAGATCAATGATCCCGAAGTCACCAGAGTTGGTAATGCACACCTGTCTTCGGATTCCCAGAATGACATTGACCAAAGGGTCCTCCCAGGTTCAAACGCAAGGAAACACAACAAAGAAGTGGTGCCCATGTTCCCGATCAAAAACGCTGCCTAAAGCCGGGCGTGGTGGCGCATGCTTGTAATCCCAGTACTTTGGGAGGCGGAGACCGGAGGATCGGGGTTCGCGGCCAGCCTCAGCTCTCTCTCTCTCTCTCTCTCTCTCTCTCTCTCTCTCCCTCTACTTAGTGAGGCCCTCCGCAACTTCATGAGACCCGGTTTCAAAATAAAGTATAAAAAAATAGGGCCGGAGGTGTAGCGCGGAGGTAAAACACCCCTGCATTCAATCTCCGGTACCGCAAAAAAAAAAAAAAAAAAAAAAAAAAAAAACGCTGCCTACTGCAAAGAAAGAATGGACGAGAGGGCTGGGGGAACTTGAGCAGTGGAAGGGGGTGGAAGGCTACCCGAGGGAGGTGCTGCCACTGGGAAAGAGGAAAGAAAGGTGCAGAAAGGGAAGTAGCAGGTATCCTAGGCCCCGTGAGGATGGGACTGCCCTCCAGAGCTCATACCTGCCCGCCCTTGTTCCCAACAGCACGTGACCTGCCCCTTCCTGCCGAGGTCCCCACTGGCTTCCAGCTGCAGAAACCTCCCCCGGGCGCTCCCTTGGGCTCTCTCTGTCCTCGTCCTTCCTGGCCACATATTTGCGTGTTAAAGTAACACGCATGACATCATGTAATGACACAGGTCTATGAATTGCTAGGTAGTGGATTAAATAATCCACTTAAGCCCTGGTTCAGCTGGTCGTCCTCAGAGCGCACTGTGACGGCGGTGGCACTGTCTGGGATCGCGTAGGACTTGGAACAGGCCGAGTCCTCCTGGTCCCCATTCAAGACAGTCCCGTTCCTGAATGATCAAATTACCCTGGCTCTTTCCAGGAGTCCTTGACTGTTCCTGAAGTCCCCAGAGTCCAAGCAAAATCTGCTGTGAGCTATACGCTGTCTCAGGGGGGAGCTTACCCTCCTGCACATCACATTCTGCACATATTTGAGCAGTCACATGCCTGCACGGGCCATGGGCCCCAGGCCAGGACACTCCTGAGATATCTTACCCTAAGGTGACCCCAAGGCCAGGCTCACAGGGGGGTCCTTGTAGCAGGAGCTCAGCTTTCTTTAGCTTCATTCTCAGCTCCTCTGGGAGCTCAAGGACCCAAGTCATTAACTGCCTCAGTGACATCTCTGCCCAGGTAGGAGCTGATGCCTTTTCTCCGGGCATCTCTGCCTGCCCAGTGGAAGGAGAAAGAGAGGGCACAGGCGGGGTCTGGTCCACTGAGCCCCAGCCTGACGGCTCTCCCTGGCTGCTGCCTCCCCAGCCTTCGCCATAGCCCTGAAGAACCTCTACATGAGAGATGTGGAGATGAAGACGGAGGATGTGCTGGGGGTGCTGGCTTCCGCTCACATCCTCCAGTTCGGCCGCCTGTTCCAACGGTAAGGAGACAGGAGGGACTGGGCCAGCCTGGGCAAGACTGGAGGGCCCTTCCCAGTCTGTTTCATGGAATCCTCTTCCTTGGGCTAAGACACCTCTGGTTCCTTTGTGCCAAGCACAACTTTGAACCTGGAAAGGAACAAGACACTAACCCACACTTACGTGTTGTGAGTTCATAAGAGGCCCTCTCTCCAAACCCAGCCACATGCTCAGCTCAGCCAAAATGATCCTCAGACTCACAGGAATGAAATACAAATTGCGGCGTGTCAACTGCTGGGAGAGATTTTGTAGGTACACAAAGTGCCCCCCTGCAACCCTCAAACCAGGCTTGCTTATCAGTGTCACCTGTGCTCATTTGGGGACAAAAAAATTCTCTGTCCACTGAGTGCATACACCTGGACTGGCCGTTGCAGGACAGACTGACTTTGTCACTCTCAGGCCTTGGTTTTTTTTTTTTTTTTCAGCTCATTTCAGATACAGCCTTGTTTTTTCTTGTAAGTATTTTTATTGTGATGAAGGTTATGCACGGTCATTGTAAATCTTTTGGAAAAGAGAAAAATGCAAAGAACAGAGTCAAAATTGCCCAGCAATCCTACAGTCTACTTTAGGGCATAGCCTTTCTTTATTGATTTTTTTTTTTTGAGATACTGTGGATGGAACCCAGGGGCATTCTACCTCTAAGCTACACCCCCAGCCCAATTTTATTCTTTTATATTGAAACAGGGTCTCCCTAAGTTGCAGAGGACCTCACTAAGTAGCTGAGGCTGGCCGCAAACCTGCGATCCTCCTGTCTCAGCCTCCCAAGTACTGGGATTAAAGCGTATGCCACCACGCCTGACTAGAGCATACCCTTACTGCTGGGCATTCAGAGCCTGCTGCCTCCCCTGGCCTGGGGCTGGGGGGGACCAGGAGGCAGTCAAGTGGATTGGTGTCCAGTGTTAAAGCTTCCTCATCCTGACACGTCTCCTGGGCCCTGGATATGTAGAGATGCTGGAAGCTGGAGGTAGCATTAGACACGTCTCAGTGCTTCTGCCCGCGTCTAAGCAGCCGCGGCAGTGCAACCAGGGAGGTCGAGTCAGAGGCTCCCAGTTCTCACTGGACTTTTCTGCACAGTCCAAAGCAACCCAGCATGTGAGGCGCGGGGCGTGTGCTCAGCGCTGCAGTCAGCTGCCCCTTAGCCTTCGGGGACCTCCATGGTCTCCACTGCTGAGTGCGACTCACGGTATTTGTCCTGTCCTTTTCCCAGGACCTTTCTGGGGGTCAGGGGCTGTGGGCACAAAGAGCTTTGAGATGGAGCATGTGCCATAGCTGGACACTGTTCTCAGCTCTCTGCAGGGATTGCCTCCCTCCGTCTTCTCTGCATCCCTAAGAGGTAGTGCTATTACTAAACCCATTATACAGATAAGGAGACTGAGACTCTGAGAGATGTGTACCTTGCCCAAGGCCACACAGCTTCCAAGTAGGGAAGCCAGGACTTGAAGGCGGTTGAGGGGCCCCCAGACCTGCACCACCAGCATTGCACTCCTCTCTCTTCTTCTTCCTCCTCTCCTCCTCCTCCTCTTCCTCTTCTTTTTCTTCTCCCATTTTGTTTTGTGTTTGTTTGTTTGTGGTGCTAGGACTTGAACCCAGGGACATTCTACCTCTGAGCTATACTCCCAGCCTTATTTTATTTTTCTAATTTGGAAACAAGATCTCGCTAAGTTGCTGAGGCTGGCCTCAAACCTGAAGTCCTCCTGTCTCAGCCTCCCAAGTACTGGGATTACAGGTGTGCACCCTCACACCGGGCGTACACTCTTTTTCTTTGCTCTGTAAGGTGGTCATGTTGTCGCGTTCGATGGCACTTGGCCAGGCGGGGTTTGCTTAGGGCCGTTCACATGTCAGTTTATTCAAGCACACCTTCATTCATTCATCTCCTTCAGGAGCGATGTCTTGGCTTCTCCAGGGTGCCAAGGAGACAGAAAGGGACAGATAGGCAGGCCGCTGCCCTCGAAGGTCTCCTGTCCAGTAGTCCCCAAGAGACAGGAAATGACTCAAGTCGGGCAGAGTGAAGGGTGGGGACTCCCACATGGAACATTTTGTGCTATGTGTGATTAATTGCAAGTACGATAAGGAAAAACATTCCCCCCGTTGGGTATCCTGCAGCATCCCTTCGAGCCGGTAACGCTCGCGAGAGGGTAAGCGAGCCAAGGCGGAAGGCCTCGTGAGGCTCCTCTTCCCAGAGGCTCCTGGGCTCTGGGACTGTGCGCCTGCTTCACCAACACAGGCCTCAACACAGGAGCTAGGACGAGGCTCTTGGCTTCGGTTTGGCGTGGAGAGGTGATTTGGGCAGGGATGTTTTGCCTGGCTTGTGGCAAGCCTCAGTTTCTTCATTTGAGTGAGTGAATGAATATTCCACCCAAGCCGAGAGAGGGCATCAGCCGCTCTTCAGGAGACAGAGACAGCACCTCTCCTGGGGCCCTTGCCACATTAACTCACTTTTTGTAGAGTCCACCAGTGTTTTGTAGAGTCCTGCCAATGTTTCTGAGCTAATGACTCCTTCCTGGGGCAGCTGAGACGACTCAGGTCAAAGCCCTCGACCTGGGGTTTCTTGCAGCCTCAGTGGGGATGTGAGACCCTCTGAGTCGAGGCCTGCAGGTGCCCAGAGACCTAGGCCTATCTGCAGAGGAGGCGCTGAGAGGGGCCCAGAGTCTTGCAAAGGTGCTCCAGCGTGCCAGTACGGTCACACCTATGGGGCTGGGTGGCCGTGCAAGATGGGAGATGAGCAGCAGAGCCAGCTGGTGCAGGGCCTTAAAGCCGTCCAAGGAATCTAGCCTCGACCAGCAGGTGATAGGAAAAGTCTTGGGGTTTCCTGAAGACCACCCCCCTTCCGCTGTATCTACCACCCACCTACAGCTCAGCATAGCTTTCTGGTGTATAACTACTAAACCACAGCTGCCTTAGGTCATTTCTGAGCATCTATTTCCTGGTACCACCCAGGAAGTTATCTCTGACCCACATACTGGAAGGGCAGCTTCCCTCTTGAAGTGGGGCCTCTGCCACCTTCTCTCCCTCAGCCTCTGCTGCCCTGCCTCGGGCCCAGATCGAAGCCCCATCTTGCTTTAGAACCCTGTCCCTGACTTGTCCATGGATGAACTTAGAATATCAGGTACCTCCTTGAGCAGGAAGGGCTCTGGCGATAAGGAGCCAAACCTATCATTCCACGGAGGAGCACCCCTCGGCCCGCCCGCAGCAACGAGCCCTGCCCCAGATTCTGCAGATAACTGCGGTTGGACTGGTATTCTAGGTCAGAAGCCGGGGCGGGCCGGCTCGCAGCTGGGCTGAGTCTTGCCCGTCTTTGAGAGACTGATGATACGGCAAGGGTGTGGCTGCTCCAGCCTCAGTGCTCAGTGTGTGTGTGTGTGTGTGTGTGTGTGTGTGTGTGTGTGTGTGTGTGTGTGTGATGGAACAGAAATGCCCTGGTCACTCTGATAGCATCCTAACATCAGGTGCTGGTTGAGACCTCAAAGGTCATCTCATCTAAACCCCCGTTCACTGCAACTCCCCCGCCATGGCTGCACAGGTCTGAATCACCCAGACCCGAGGCGCCCCTCCTTCAGGGATGGAACATGTACATGTTGGCCCCGCCGGCTGCTGTTTCTTTGACCCTCACAGCTATATCTGCATTTACTTGTAGGCTGGAGTCACAACGGGGACAGTTGAGTCAGGAGTCAACACAAGCCCAGGTCATGCGGGACCCCAGAGGCCATGTAAACAGCTTCTCCTTGGCTCAGTCAGCAGAGGAGAGGCCAAAGCTTGGTGGGAAATGGCGCGAGGCCACGGTGGGAAGGACGCAGCAGAGATGTGAAGGCTGTGGGGGTGGGGAGACCTGCCGTGGGGAGAAGCGGAGCGTCTGAACCAGGCAGGGAGAGGACGAGAAGGAGGAAGGCAGGCCCACGGGACAGTGAAGACGAGAACATTCAGGGCTCAGCGATCTTAGGAACCCCAGTGCCGGCAATATGGCAGCAGGTGTTCCTGCTGTCACCCAGTACAGGGACCCTGGGCTCAAGACAATTCCTGAGAGTGGGTATAATCAGTGTCACCATGGTGAAGGGACAATCCTAGAATCCACAGGTGTAAGGTGCCTTCGTCACGACCAGGTTATTTATTCATCTATTATTTCTTATTTTGTTCTAGAACAGGCTGTAAGTAGGTTAAACCAATACACAAGATTAAACAACAGGACACCGTTTTTTTTGTTGTTGTTGTTGTTGTTGTTTTGGTTTTTTGCAGTACTGGGGATTGAACCCAGGGGCATTCTACCTTTGTGCTATACACCCAGCCCTATTTTTTTAATTATTTATTTTGAAACAGAGTCTTACTAAGTTGTGGAGGGTCTCACTAAGTTGCTGAGGCTGGCCGCGAACCTGCGATCCTCCTGTCTCAGCCTCCCAAGTACTGGGATTACAGGAAGTACAGGAAGAAGGCTCCCAGGCAGAAGGTGAGCAGCTGGCCGTCTTGCCTGGGAGTAAACCTCGCCTGGGCACCTTAGGCAGTTTTGCTCTGAGCAATGATACCCGCCCAGTGATCGAGACTGCATTTTTCCCTTCTGAAGGATTTGATCTCTGGTCTTATCTCCCTTAGCCCAGAGCTGGTTTTGTCCTTCAGATAAATGTCCATATCCCTAAAACAAGACTCCCTTCCTTGTGCGAGGTCTCAGCTGACATCCTGGAGTTGCATGAAAACCCCTGGGCTCCCCTTCTCTGAAAGCAGCCCCCAGGGGGTGGGGGGCTCCAGGATCAGCAGTTCTCTCTCTGCAGGTGTGTGGCCATGATGATGAACGGACTCACGCCAAGCACCATCAAGAACTTCTACCTGGCCGGCTGCAGGGTGAGAACACCTGGACAGGGCACGGGATGCTGGGTGCGGGACAGGGGCTTCAAGAGCACTGCAGACTCTGGGATTTCAGCTGCCAAGGCCCAGTTCCAAAAATAACTTGTTCAAAGGCACCAAGTTAAGGATAGAAATATTTTATTTTGCTAAGTGAACCTTTTTTTAAAATAAACATCTATTTTTTTGTGTGTGTGTGGAACTGGGAATTGTACCCAGGGGCATTCTACCTCTGAGCTACATCCTCAGCCCTATTTTTTATGCTTTGTTTTGAAACCGGGTCTCATGAAGTTGCGGAGGGCCTCACTAAGTAGCTGAGGCTGGCCACGCACCTGGATCCTCCGGTCTCCGCCTCCCAAGTACTGGGATTACAAGCATGAGCCACCACGCCCGCATAAACATCTATTTTTAAAAAGATGCATTAAGCTGGGCGTGGTGGTGCACGCTTGTAATCCCAGTTCATGGGAGGCTGGGACAGGAGGATCACAGGTTCGTGGCCAGCCTCAGCTACTTAGTGAGGCCCTCTGCAACTTAGTGAGATTCTGTTTCAAAATAAAGAATAAAAAAATAGGGCTGGGGGTGTAGCTCGGAGGTAGAATGCCCCTGGGCTCAATCCCCAGTACCTCAAAAAAATGCATTAACAGCAAAAAAAAAAAAAACAAGTTAAATGGCTGTAATCTTGGAGGTTGGGGTGGCTAAGTAGCATGGGCCTTCTTACCAGTACAGGACAAACCTTCTGGAACATTCCTGCTGGGGCCAGTATTGGGAACAAACGATGTAATCCAGTTCTCATCAGAGCTGGGAATGGGGACCCAACAAGGGGAGCAAAGCAAACTGGCAGGGTGGCCGGCTGCTGCGGGGCCTCAGGCTCCTGATTCCAGCTCCCTCCCTGCAGCCACACTTGGCCACAACAGACTTGTTCCAGGGCAACCGTAGGGTCGAGCAGCCAGCAAAGCAAGTGGTCCTCACGTCACCACATCTGAGCATGTCCCAAACGCCTGGTGATCAAAGACAGCCGTGTGTCCTCGCCTTCACTCCCAGTGCTAGAAAGTCACTCTTGGTGACATCCTTGCATTCTGGTTCTCACTTCTCAAAAAGTCTTTGGCCCCAGGAGGACCCCAAGCCCTGAGCACATGCGAAATATGCTAAGACCTTTCCAAGGCAGGACCCTGGCTCCAGGGAGCCTGTCCCACGTTCCCTGTCCTTTAACGCTTGCTTCTAAAGCGAGTGTCTCCGAGCTCCACGTGGGGTACCCCTCCTGGCTCTTTGATGACCAGTCACCGACCTCCGCCCAGGGTTTTCAGGCTGCAGGGCCCTCAGCCAGACAACCTGAGTTTGTGTCTGCCTCTGCCACTTACTAGTAGTGTGTAACCACAGGAAGAACAAAACCTTGGAGCCTCAGTTTCTCCATTGGTAAAATAGGGATAGCAGGGAGCCCACCTCATAGGGTTTCAGTGAGAACTGTTTTAAATCAGGAGAGTGTAATGCTGTGATCTTAGGAAGTAGCTACTGCTGTAATCTGTGGGGTGTGTGTATGCGGTGCTGGGGATTAAACCCAGAGCATGATACCTCCAAGCTACACTCCCAACCCTATTTTATTTTTTGTTTGGAAATAGAGTCTTGCTCAGTTGCTGAGAGCCTCTTTGAGTTGCTAAGGCTGGCTTCGAACCTGTGATCCTCCTGTGTCAGCCTCCCAAATACTGGGATTACAGGGGTGGGCCACCACTCCCAGCAATTTGCATATTTTGTTCAAAGGTTTGGGCACACCGGCAGCCTCCCCAGGCATGCATGTAGCGCCGTTGTCAGCCAGCAGAGGGCGCAGAGAGCCAGCAATTCCTTCATCCAGTGCCTTGTTTTGCCTCCTCAGTACAAGGAAGAGCGCCTCACCACCGCCTGCGAGAAGTGGCTGGAAATGAACCTGGTCCCTCTGGTGGGGACGCAGATCCACCTCCGGCATGTCCCTCAGGAGCTGCTCCACAAGGTGCTGAAGTCCCCCAGGTCAGAGCCGATTCTGGGGGTGCTGCCCCCCGGGGTGGGCACAGGAGGAAGTGGGGGTGGCTGGGGAAGTAGATGTTCCAGTGGTGGCCGCACCCACACACACACCCTGGCTGGACATGCCCGTGTCCCCCTTGACTCCCGACGTCCTGCTCCCAAACGGCCAGGTCTCCAATGGACGTCAAAACTCAGGGTACCCTGTGTGGACTGGGGAGGGAGATCCTTTTATACTCCTTCTGGGTAACGACCTCATAGATGCCAGCTGACTTATTACCTGCCCAGGTGAGAAAAGTGAAAGACTATTGCCTAAGTCATTGTTTTAAAAATCCCGACAACTTTTTTTTTTTTTTTTTTTTTTGCGGTACCAGGGATTGAACCCAGGGGCGTTCTACCTCAGCGCTATGCCCCCGGCCCTATTTTTTTAGACTTTATTTTTGAAATCGGGTCTCACGAAGTTGCGGAGGGCCTCACTAGGTAGAGAGAGAGAGAGAGACAGGGGGAGATAGAGAGAGAGAGAGAGAGAGAGCGCTGAGGCTGGCCGCGAACCCGGATCCTCCAGTCTCCACCTCCCAAAGTACTGGGATTACAAGCGTGCGCCACCACGCCCGGCTCCGACAACATTAAAACACACTCATTGTTGGGCACCCTGGCAGATGCTTGTAATCCTAGTACTTGGGAGGCTGAGACAGGAGGATTGCAGGTGGGAAGCCAGCCTCAGCAACTTAGCGAGGCCCTCAGCAACTTAGTGAGACTCTGTTTCAAAATAAAATATAAAATAGGGCTGGGGGGTGTAGCTCAGAGGTAGAACACCCCTGGGTTTAATCCCTAGTAACACACACACACACACACACACATACACACAACATTCGTTGTGGAAAACCAGGAAAGGCAGAAAAATGAAAATAAAACCTGTCACTCTAAGGCAGTTTATATCTCCATCCCTGGCTCCTTTGCTAAATAGTTCTATACCAGATATCCAGCTGCCTGCTTGGCCTCCCTGACGACTCTCGATGCCCCCTGCCCTTTACTGCACCCCACCCAGCGCAGTGCTCCTGGACCATCGATTGGCTGCTCAAGCTAGAACCCCAGGAGTCCTCTGGACACCACTGTGGCCTCACCTTGACCGTGAGGCCAGCTCTGCTTCCAACCTGAACTCACGTCTACGGGCCTCTCTCCACCGGCACCAGCCCAAGGCCACCCTCCATCTTCCTCATGGACCACTGCATCTGCATGGGCTTTCCTGGGCCCTCTCGCGAGGTGTCTTCTTGCTGGCCTGCACTCCCTTCCAGTCACATCTCTAGCTCAGGGCCTTAGGCTCTGTTTTCTGGCGCCTCCATCTCCTGCACAGGCGGCAGCCACAGGGACCTCCCTCGACTCCCCTGCTGAGCGCTCACCCACACAGCGCAGCTGGGCAGCTCATCCTCCTGCCTGGCATGCCGTCCCCCACCAGGCTCCTTCTTGTCCTCCCTTTGCAGTTCCTGGGACCATTCCCAGTCCTTGACTTTTAGGTTATTTCCAATGTTTTACCAATATGAATAGCACCTCGATGAATACCCTTTAATGTATGTTTATCTTCATCTCAGAAGATTTCCCCGCACTGAGTCTCTATAAGTGAAATTACTGTCAAATGGATTTTCTGAAAAAGCCAGGCGTGGTGGCGCACACTTGTAATCCCAGTACTTGGGAGGCTGAGACAGGAGGATCGCAGGTTCGAAGCCAGCCTCAGCAACTTAGTGAGGCTCTCAGTAACTTAGCAAGATCCTGTTTCCAAATAAGAAATAAAATAGGCCTGGGGGTGTAGCTCGGAGGTAGAATGCCGAGTTCAATCTTCAGTACCACACACACACACACCAAAAAATGGATTTTCTGTTTGTTTTTATTAGTTTTTAAGTTTTTTTTGTGTGTGGTACCGGGGATTGAATCCAGGGGCGTTCTACCTCCGCGCTACACCCCCGGCCCTATTTTTTATACTTTATTTTGAAACCGGGTCTCACGAAGTTGCGGAGGGCCTCACTAAGGAGAAAGAGAGAGAGAGAGCGCTGAGGCTGGCTGCGAACTCTGATCCTCCGGTCTCCGCCTCCCAAAGTACTGGGATTACAAGCGAGCGCCACCACGCCCGGC
>PVJS01025566.1:0-27751 GCA_004027185.1 Glis glis
AGAGGGAAACACACTAATGCACATGATGTATATACACAAATTTATCAGAGTCAATCACTATGCTGAGCATGAAAAGGAGGGAAGGGGGAGGGAAGAGGGTGGGATTTGAGGGAGGGCTAAATGAGCAATGTGTGCATGCATGCTTCTGATACCCTGACACTTATCAAAATGTATAACTAAAGTGCACCAATATATGAATATATTTAAAAATATAAAAAAAATAAAAAATAAATAAATAAAAAAATGAAAAATTTAAAAAATGAGCTATATTATCCATGGTAATACATGGATAATATGGTAGAAACTTAAATGCATACTACTAAATAAAAGAACCCAGCTTAAGAGGCTACATGCTGTATGATTCTAACTACATGACATTCGGGAAAAGAAAGAAATGAAGATAGTAAAATGACTGGTGGTTGTTAGGGTTTAGAAATTGGAGTAAATAGAGCACAGAGGACTTGTAGGGCAGTAAAACTATTCTGTATTATACTATTATGGTGTATACATTTATGCACTTGTACAAAACCACAGAAAGTTTGATACCAAGAGTGAACCCTAATGTAAAGCTATGGGCTTTAGGTGATAGTAATGTGTCAATGAGGTTTACTGGTGGTTAACAAATGTACCATTCTGGAGGGGGATATTTGAAATGGGGGAAGCTCTGCATGGGTGGGTGCAGGCAGTATATGAGAAATCCTATACCTTCCTTTTGATTTTGCTATGAACCTAAAATTCCTCTAAAAATAAAGATTAGTTAAAAAAGCAAGTCAAGGAAGGAGAGTGGTCTGGGAAGGGGAGGGAGAGGAACCTCTGTGGTGTGGGTATGTTCTCGTTTGAACTGTGCGTGTTCACGCTGTCAATCCATCAAAGGACAGACTCAGATACTCATGAAAAATAAGCCATGCACATTTATTGTGGCCATAAGGAAAGAGTTGTATTTTTCATTGTGTCTGACTTCCATGGATATTAATCAGTTAGCTTACATTCAGACAAAAGCAGAATTGCTCTTACATAACGAACAGGGTTGGGCATTACATTTTGATTAGCATAGAGTGTAGCATTGAGTTTAATGGTCCTTAAAAAAAAGCAGTATAGATTTCATTTCAAAAGTTAAACATGAACATTTATTTATTATCTTAATTTTAATAATAACAAGATACATATTTTCTTACACATTATAGAAATATATATATATGTGTGTGCATGTACTTTCTAAGAAACAGCACAGGCCTGCAATAAAAATTAGTGAGCAGTAAGAAATAATAATTAAAATACAGTAATAATAGAGTACAAAGGAACACAGACAGTTGTAAGTTACATTATTCAGACAAAATGGATACTCTAATTTTATTGCAGTCCTCCCCACTTCCCTCGGAAAAAAGACTAAATAAAGCTTAGCAGACAGGAGCACTTATGATCAAGGTAAATGTTGGAAAATAAGTAGCACCTTTAGTCATTAAAATGATTGTCAACATTTCCAGGAAGCCTAAATAGAGCATTTTTTTATTTTGTAAGGAAAATAAAACTAATTGATATGTACCATCAAGTTTAGCTGCTGCAAATTTCAGCATTTGCATAGAACATTTGACTGAGAAAATAAAAAAGGAACTTAAGAGAGAACACACAGTTTAAGTAAAGAAAATGCTACAGGTGTTTCTATATATCCTATATTAGCCAGAGAATTCCTCTAATATACATTCAACCTGCATCATAGAATACTGTAGTAGTCTCTCAATAATACAGAGCCATTATGGAAATAATACATTTCCATAAGGAATGATTCTATGCCTGGCAGTTTGCTGGGCATTAGAGTTGTTATTCCAACTAAGACACCATCCTTGTCCACAAGGAGCTCACAGTCTAGTAAAAAAAAAAGAGATGAGTTTGAAAACATACTCAAAACTGCAGGCAAAATATATATATTTTCACAGAGAAATTCAACATCTGGTTTCAAATTTACTTAGTAAAACTTGGAAATTACAGCAGATATTTTTCTAAAACATTATGCCCATGTAACACTGTAGTATAACTGAAAGGCAAGTGGTAAATGATTCCATATTCAAACAAATTTGCTTTTTAAAGGAAATAGGAACAAATTGATTAGCAATATGATATATTCCTGATTTAAATAGTCCTACATGCTATTTAGATAAAACAAAATGTGTATTTGTATGAAAATGCCAGTCTTTCATTTTTGGTTAATTTCTACATGTGTCTTATTTGCTATTAGTACTGCTACATATATAAAAAATCCATAAATAAATAAATATATCAAAATCAAATCACAATCACTTTAAGTACATTCATCTCTAAGAAGGCAAAAATAAGATGGTTCTATCTTATATTTTAAAACTTTAACAGGCATTTGCATGAATTATTTTATACTTTATTAATTTTTAAAAGAATGGAATAATACAGCCATGACTTAGGTACTGTAAAAACAACTGATTTAATCACCTTATGTGTCAAGCAAAACTACCTGTCTTTTTATTTCAGTTTCCTAGTAACTAACCATAGTTGATAGACCATGTGGTAATATATTCAGCAGTCATTAAGATACCTATAGAAGAAAGCAATTACAATTTCTTAAAATCATAAGAGTATCACATAAGACATAATTTATATCAAAAACTATTATACAGATTAACTCCTAAATCCAACCTCTTAAGGAATTCTTGCAAAAGTTAGGTGTGGCTGTTGCCCTGGAATGTCTTACATATGTATGTCTTGATATTAGTAATAAGTTATTATGTATAACTTTCATCCTAACAATATTATTTTAATATTTTCTCTAATTTAATACTGAGATGAGAAAGAAACATTTGTTGAAAGAATGCAAAATTGTCACTAAAAGTTTTTCAAAAGTTCCTTAAAAATAGAGAATTATTCATTTGGGAAATTATTTAATAACCACATAATAACATCTTTGGGAGGGAGCACTTCATATAAATAGCTTCAAATCAAGATGTCAATTTTAGTGAATAACTGAAAAAACATCTTTCATCTTCAACGTGGAAATTACTGAACCTGACATCGTTGACTAAAGTGTGACATCACTTCTCTCATTGGTACAAAGAAGAGGCCTATATTTAGTGCTTGCACTACAGCAGCTACTGAGACCACCTCCTGTCACAACAGCAATGCAAACTTAGGACACTGATGTCTGCGTGGCTGGATCCAACCAAAGGCATCACCAACTACAGATGTGTTTAGGGTCTTTTCTACTTATGACAGATTTTAATGAAATATACAATTAATTAAAAAATTACTGAGTACAGATTACTGTTTTTAAACTAGTCCAGGGTCAACTTCCAAAAGCCAACACTCTTTCTCCAAAAAAGAGTCATTTATGAGTCTTATTTATGAGTCTTATTTATGAGGTCATTTTATTTATGAGTGATTTTTGTTTGTTTGTTTGTTTTCTAGAGGGGTATACAAAGGATAAAATCTAGAAAGAATACTTATCTAGGTATGATGGAGATAGATGGTACCTCTATAAAAGTAGCTTTAGTTATACTGTTTTCAAACACCTGTTGGATATTTTAGTGTTAAGTTTGGCAAGATAACCATTTAAAAACCAAGAATTTTTGAGATAGACCTTATCCTAATAATTTTTTAACCCACCTCCAGATTCTTCAATCAAGAAATATTGTAAGGGTGGTCTCCTCAAGTTATACAATGGCAATAATTTCTTGCATACAATTTAATAATTAATAAACTTGTATATTCTGTGCTCTGGCATTTTACTTTAGGAAACAAATACATAAATGCTGCTTTTAAAATAACTATAGATATAAGCAAAAAAGTAATTAATGGAATGCTGACACATTATTTTAATAACACAATATTGGTACCATTTTAATTTTGATATTACTATAATGACATATATTGTGCAAAATCATTCATCCCATTAGTTAGTATCTCTAATCTACCCACAATTATCTGCTGTTACAACCAGAAATATTCTTCAAATTAAGCTTACAAGCATGATTTTGCATAGTATGATTGGGGAAATATATGCATATGCAATATAATGAATTTATCAACTCAGAAAATATTTTACTCACTCTATAAAGGTCATCATTACCAACAGGATGGCTTATATAATATAGTAGAGAAAACAAAATGTGTTTGGACCCAAAAGACCTGGGTTCTAGTTCCAACCCTGCATTTACTCAGAGGATTAGTATATGTTTAGGCAAAGCCCTTAATCCGGTCTAACCTAGTACTGTAAAAATGTGGATATCTAACAAAATTACTGTGTTGAAAAGATGTAAGAATTAAATATATAATTTGATACATAAGTATATCAAAAACAAAATAAAATGACATCTAATGCTCAGAAAATAAACATTTCAGTTAACAAGTCTTATCTTACTAAATCCAGAAATATTCATATTTTAGTTAGAAATAAATCAGGTGGTAGAAAAATATATTCCATTGAATGCATGTCAGAAGTTTGTGCTCTATTTTAATGAACAAGGCATACATGAATTGGATCAAACTCAACAAAAACTTATTTTAGATGCATATAAAAGTAAAATAGGAAACAAAAAACAAAACATACAATGACGGTCTTAGTGAACAGAATGTTTTAAAATTCCACCCTGACATTTAGGAGATGAAAATCCCATACTTTTGTTTTTCTGAACAGAAAAACTTTTTGCCAACTTATTATGCCTTGATAGTGTTCAGTACCAGTGTTTTCATAGAGTTTCTCTACCTTATTTTGTCACATTTGAATTAAAAATGAAGAAACAAAAAAAGCTTGTTTTATCATGTGAAGAAAAAAAAGTGTTTGCTGTAATGTTAATAAATTCATGACCAATGACTGCTAGCCTACTGAACTACTTCTGAATACTGCTCACCTTATTAACAAGTCTATATGTAGATGGAAAAAAACATCAAGATCAAGCAAATCATGGAAGTGTAACCAAACCTGCCAAGGATGCAAAAGTCCCATGCTAAAAGTATCTATAATTAGATAAAAAAGTTAAAGTAATTTATCTAGATGTTATAAACACAAAAAAGGAAAATAATTCTGAAAAATAATTACAGGGAAAAAAAAGACTAATTATAGCAATTCTTTCATCATCTGTCCATAAATGAATTGAGAAAAGAGCAGCTGGGTAGAGAAGACTAAAACCAGATAGTAGGACTTAGTGGAAAGCTAAAAGCTATCGCATATGAACAACTGGTAGCAATGAAGAGAAAACTGGAACTACAAAAAAACTGATGTGAACTCAGCAAATTATTCATTTTTTTAATGGTGTCAACAAAGATAACATGATTTTGAGTATATAAGCATTATAGATAAATACTGATATTTGGGCCTCTCAGCTCTTAAGTATACTCTCAAATATGATTATGCATATGAATATAACAGAAGTTAAAAAAGTGAGATAAGTCAAGATTTTAGTTTTTAATCTTAATTTTGATAGTGGTGGGTATTGCAAACTATTTGTAGCAAGAAATCTACTCAGTAGAATGCATGAGTGATGGTACCACATTGATAATCTACGGGATTATAACATAATGGCCCAATGTTGCGCTAGTAAGCTTTGTTTCTCAGAGTTGTCAGGCACTTTGATTAGAAACATTCAGGATAGTAAGTGCCAAAGGACAGGAGGATTGGTTTTTCTACATTCTTTAAAATCACATTCAATTATACACTTACCTTGCATAAAGAAATCTCATATTAATAAAAACAATCTTCTAGAATATAAGTGCCTCGCTTATCTGGGAAACCTCAAACCTACAGTCACAGGGGTGACGTCGCTTATCTGGGAAACCTCGAACCTACAGTCACAGGGGTGACGTCGCTTATTTGTGAAGATTAATAGTCATGGCCCAAAATATATACAGTTGGCTTCAGGACAGCCCTTCTTGCATATCACAAATAAATAAGATTAGATGCCTCCTGGATGGCTCCACAAAAAAAGCAGTGCATTGAGAGTGCACCTCCTAAATAGAGGTAAGGAGAAATGCATTCTCAGAACTTCAGAAGTCAAGAGGGAGAAGACAAAGGCAATTAACACTTGTTTTCTCTGTAGAACAAGTAGAAGGAGAAAAGAATGATAATACAGATGTTCAGAGAAACTTAAACATGAGAGTGTTCAGGGAAGTTGTATTAAATGATGAAAATAAATATGCATTGTAGAGATGAACCGGATAATTTGTCTCAACTTTTTTTTTTTTGGTTTCATGGGATAATCCTATAAATGGGAACAATCCCTAAAACTCTAAACATAATGTTCTACAGTAAGTAGTTTTTGCTTTTTGCATCATAATAAGTAGCAACAAATATAGAAATTATGTAATCCATAATAAATAACATTCTCCTTCTAAATCCAACTTCAGGGAAAAATATTATGCCTGAGTCATATAAATGTGTCCTTATTTTTATGAGAAAGAGCTACATTAAAACAATGATGGCTATTATATAATCATTACCATTATTTGGGAAAATTTGCATTGGCTAGAAAAGCAGGCATTTGAAATTATATTTAGGCTGTAGCAAATGCAGTCTCTAATAAAAACCAAATAAATCATAATACAAATTTCAGTTAAATCTAATTTGTTTACTATATAAGGTTTACATTTTTTGTACCTATATTTCATTTACTTTTTCATTTCTGGTTTCCACTGGGAGGCAGCATGGTAGTGAATACACTAGGGGCTCTTTCTGCTTTTAGATAAACCTGAGCTTAAATTTTGGTTTGGTCATATACTACTTTTTCACTATGGGGGATTTTCTGGACTTTTTTATATGTGTATTTTTTTTGTTTTTACTCATTTATTACATCAAGTTAATAACTTTTCCCATGGCTTTGGTTTGAATATTAAAAGGCATTATGTAAGCAAAATGAATGATGAATAAAGATTAATTTCCTTCCCACTTGGTATCTTTTTCCCCTTTGAGTCTAATATTTATGACTTTTATTTTACTTTGTTAAGAGTCTGAAATACTCTACAGATGATAGGGGTTTTTAAAAGTTTTTTGGGGGGGAAATAAATTCCAACTAACTGATCGAGGTTCTATATCATATATAAAACCTACATCATACATCTTTTGCTTCTTTTCCCCTATATTCTTGATTGTTATGTTGTACAGCCAGAGAAGAGTGAGTAGAAAATACCTAGATTTTTAAAGTGCACATATTTGAACATATCAAACCTAATTGTTTTACTTACTTCCTAGTGTCCAGATGAGGCCTATGGGCCCTTGAGCTAAGGTGGTTGGAATTTGGTACTAAACAAGTGAAATTTATGAGTCATATGAATTTATGCTGAGAAAATATCATGTCTTCCAATGTGAAATACACTAGAACCCCATTGATTGCCCTCTTCAGTTATACTGTGTGGACACAATTAAGATCAAGAAAGAGGGTGGCGATTGGTCAAGACAAGCCCATACCCAGTGTTCTATTCACAAACTGTGAAGGAATATTTAAGATTAAATACTGACAAATGTGGAATGCTCAGTTAAGACAAATAGCAAAATGTTTAAATTAAACAGTGATCATAAATTATTTGGGTACTCTGGTTTATGGCAACCCTCCTACACAATTTGATGATGGGGAACATGGTGGACATTTTAGTGGTAACTGACTTTGCTTCATCTCTTGAACATCCCAAATCTGTTGTTACTTAGGGAAAGAAATCCATTCGGCACTAATTTTGCAGGCACAGAAACCAACTATCTTTCCTCCTCCACTTATGTGACCATGTAAGAGTAAATGCTTTAGGCCAATATTCTTTTCTCAATATTTGAAAGATTCTGTCAAAGCAATACGTCTTCCAATAAATATAAGTGGGTAGGAAGAGAGAATTAGTAGAATACTTTATATTGTACTGGAACAGTTCTGAATTGAGTATGTGTTTATGTTACTGTTTCAAGTGTGTTCTGGTTTAATTTTCAACATGACTGTATGGGAATTAATACATGTGCATATTTATAATTTATGCTGTGCTACTATCAGGTATGACTGTATACATCACATCATGTACTTGGAATCTGCAATTTTATTCCCTTTCTAACAAATTAATACAATCAGCATTAGAAATGAAGAGTTAATGAAGGCAACCAAAGAGCAGCAAAGCAAATGTAAATTGGTTTCAACTCCACTGATCAGTAAGTAAATAAACCTCCTCCCATGGAGGCTTTGGAATGCACCCAACAGCATGTCTCCACTTGCAGGTGATTAGAAAGATATAGCCCTTAGACCTAAAACCCCATGATCATTACTTTGCTATTTATTTCCTCCTGGGGTCTGATATCCATCTTAGTTTACATGTGTATTTTTGGAGAATGCAAGATTTTTTTTGGAAATGTTTATGATTTGAGAGGTCCTATACAACAATGATGTTGCATTTATTGTGACACGTCAGAGTTGAATAGAAAAGCACTAATAATATAAAAATAGCTAAATCAAGAATTGAGATTGGGTGAGCTAAATTAAAAACAGCCATCTACTGTCACATTTTCCTGGTTTATTTATCTAGAATATTGGCACATTTTGTTTTATTTAATATTTGAAAAATACAAACATCCCTTCATATGCAGAGAAAGCAAATGTTAAATAAAAAAATGAAATTTTATATCGCTCCCTTAATATGAGCCACATGCTTAAACAGTGCATAAATTTTATAAATCAAATCCTTAACGTTAACTTTTATAAAAGCTTGGTGTCCAGGTACAGTCTCATAAGAAATAAGAATAGCACCTGCCCTGCAATAGAAAAATAAATGACAAA
This sequence comes from Glis glis, assembly GCA_004027185.1. NCBI lineage: Eukaryota > Metazoa > Chordata > Mammalia > Rodentia > Gliridae > Glis > Glis glis. The sequence continues at coordinate 8,760 of PVJS01025566.1, forward strand.
ATTCTTTGGACATCTAAAGAGTGATAGCGTTTCAACAATAAAGCAATAAATGCATTTTATTAATCAGGATATTAAACTTCAGACTTATAGGTGTAAATATTTATAATTTTAGCTATGGTATTTATAGTTTTGATTGCACAGAGCTATCAAATGTGCCTGTATTTAAGAGCGATTCAGATTCTCAAATGTTTTTATATAGTTAGGAAAATTAAAAACTGCTACGTTAACCTGAGCTGCAATATTTCAAGCTTCTTGCTATCGTGTTACACACTATCACTACAATTCCAAGTCACACACAACCTTATATTTCTAGAAGCCTTTTTTACAGTTTCCTAGTTATAGACACAGGCAGCAGAAGTATAATCAGTAGAGGGCAGAATTTTCAAGTGCTGCTTTTCCTATAGCCAATTTCGGTGCCCTCTTGAAAGACCTGTCTGTGGTTTGGTTTTTGATTTTGCTTTTTGTGGAGCAAGGGAGTCAAGAGCTTAGAGGACTCAATAAAATGACCTGCTACTCTTAGTCAGCTGTACTTCTATGGGTTACTCATAACAGTAACCGCCAATCATTGCTATGTGTTGGAAAAAATTAGAATTGGATCCAGTTATAAGCTTGTCAGCTAGGATTCTGATTTATTCTACTTTGCTATTTCAGTATGACAGTGAACGTGGATTGAGGCCTAGTTGAAAGAAATCACTGATTATTACTTTCTGGGTGAAGAACTAAAATCCTTTTAAAGTCAATAGCTCATTGCTAGGCATCATGCAGATTTTTAATCTGACTTATATATTATAATGGTAAGAATTCTGAAAATTTCTTGAGGACTCAATTCTCTAGCACCAGGCACTAGTGGCACCCTTCAAAGAAATCATTTGCATGGATTAATCAAGTTTAAAAGTGCTCTGAAGTAATGGTGTAAAATGGGAATCTTTTTTTTATTAAACCCATTTTATAGATGTGAAAGTTTTTATAGCACATTTGAATTTTCTGAATTAAGATCACCCTCATTTTCACACATGTGTTTGTCTTAAAATCCACATTGTAAAACAACATGCAAATATAAAATATTACTTTTGTATCCTTTATTTTTTACCCTAAAAATGTAAATGACTATGATAATATCCTTTCAAACTTATTTATTTTTGTTCTCCAGATATTCTGTGTTCATGTGGATATGTATATGAGTGTGTATGTGTGCATGAGATAAATCATTTTCCTCAATTCTATTTCATACATTAATGTCATATAAAAATGAAATGCAAAGAGGATCATTTTATGGGATTAAACATATTCCTTCTAACTAACTAAACTAGGGCTTGGGGATTCACATCTCTTTCTATAACCAAGACTAAAAGTCATTGGAAGACTTTAAAATTCATATTTTAACCAACATATCCTGAGTCATGTATAGAACTAAACCATTGCATGAATACTTTGTATGCACAATCCCAAAATTTAATTACCCACGAGTTTTTAAAAACCAATTTACAATGTGCCACGGAGAAAAATCTCATCTCCATCCTTAGCTGTGACTCCTCGTTTCTACTGAAAACCTTTCCAATATTGCGAAAAAACAACAACAAACTCCTAAGAAAATTCATAAACACTGAAATCAGAGTTGTGATCCCTGTTAAATATTAGTTTCTCTTTCTGAGGAGGCAGGATTCTTTGCTTTCGGGACTTTGACAGTCACTTCATCTTGTTTAGCAGTGCTTAAGGGTTCGGATTCTCCGGCTCCAGACTCACGTAAACTTTTCTTCTTCCTTGCTTGTTTCTTCTTTTTTTCCTTTGCAAGCAGTCTATAGTTGATAGCATTACCAATGAGCAGCCAGATGCTTGCGGTTACCACAATAGCCCCACTGGCTATATACATGTATTTATATTCTCCAGTTATATCCACCAATTTACCTAAGAGACAAAGAACATCTTGTAAAGGTGGCATAATAAAATAGTTGTAAAATAATAAAAATTTTCAAATAAACTCTTCCCCACACAAGTCGCATACGTCTTATTCAAATTAATGTCAAATGAGACTTTACCAAAGAAAAACATTCTAGATTATGACTTCTATATATGCTTAGTAAAAGTATGTACAAGAATTCATTATATTACCAGTACATTAAACTTATTGACAATTATTTCCTCCAATAAAGATGTGAAACTAAAACATATTGTGTATATATGTTTATGTACTCATAAATACATAGAAGTGTGAGATATATTTTGTACACATACATGTAGATAGAGATCTATTTATCTATATCTAGCAAAGCCATTGGGATTGTTCTCATGCTTCCTTTACTCTTCAATATAGAGGGGGAAAATGCATTTTTAAAGAAAAGCTCAAAGTGTCTTGGGTGGTTCCAAACAGGGCCTAGTATCTACTAAATGCTTCTCTACACCCATCACTAGGCTGAGTACTTTATCTGCAATATCTCATTTGATCCTTATTATGAAGTAATTGACCATGGTTACGTAGCCAGTACATAGCAGAATATAGATTCTAACTCTGGTCCATTTGAAACTCGTATTCTTAACTACTCTGCACAATGGCTTCACTCAAACTCTTGGTTAAGTGCTGTGTTACTTTCTGGGTCAATTATAGGTTTTTTTTTTAAACTTTATTCAAGTCTATAATATCTAGGCCAAACTAACCAGGAATAAACCATTTGTTCCATTTGATTACTGAGACCTTTTAAAATCTAGCCTGGTGCCACATAATCTGAAGACTTATTGACTTAAAAATATCAGTTTACAATTAGTTTTGCCTCTTGCTCATGCAGTCACTTCATTCTTAATAATTAACAGCAAAATTAAGTGTATACAAATCTATATTACCTATCTTAGGCTTTCCAAGTGATTCAGTGTAGATCTTTCAAGCAAGTTTGTTTAGTAAGAATCTCTGGCATTCTGACTAGAATTTAGTCAGGGGCTCAGTATTAAATTTAGCTGCTTGAAATATTGATCTATTTGCCTCCAATTCTCTGATTTAATCAGATAGACGGTGGAGTGAGCTTATGAGACTAAGCATGACATATTCATAAGTATAACAAAACTTGCATAATATTTGTTTTCCTTCCTAACTTTGGTCAAATATTTCTATTCACACAATGGTTGTAGTTATAAATACAAAATATAAAGTCCATAGCCCCATCATTTAATATAATTTTGGGCCTCTGTATCAGCATGTCTTGGGAATTTTTTTAGCATCCAGAAACTAGGTGTGTTTTCCAGAACTAAAGCTTCAGTTTCTTTCTGAGTACAGCAATGAAAGTTCAGTCTGGGAAGAATAAATTAAACACACACACACATACACACTCTACCTTTCCCTCCCCTATTTGAGGGACTAATAACAGTAGTAGTATGTGAGAAGAAACTACTACAATTTTCAAAAACATTTACTGTGTGCCTCTGATGGGCCAGATACAATTTTAGCAGTGATAGAATACTAAAAAGAAGAAGCGTGTCTGAAAGTTGAGGCATTTCAGGGGTGATAAGATAGCAGAGATAATATAAAAATAGATATCTTATAGGTGGCTATAGTCTGAAAGCTTCAGTAATGAGTTCCAGATTGACTACTACCACTGGCACCAATGGCAGGATAGTTTGCTAATAGTAATACAACAGGCACTCAAGGTTATTAAAACTGTTTAAAGATGTATTATTGACTCAGGTTCTCAGTGCAGGTAGAAGTGGCCACTTGAGATCCCTTCATCTTAATCCTTAGAGCCCACCCTACTATGTCTTTTTTTTTTTTTTTGCAGTATCGGGGGGGATTGAACCCAGGGTCGTTCTACCTCTGCGTTACACACCCGGCCCTATTTTTTATCCTTTATTTTGAAACGGGTCTCACGAAGTTGCAGAGGGCCTCACTAAGTAGCTGAGGCTGGCCGCAAACCGCCTCCCAAGTACTGAGATTACAAGCGTGTGCCACCACGCCCGGCGTCTACTATGTCTTTTGACTTGAGTTTTTTTTTCCTCCCACCTTGCATGGTGATATGTAATTTTTCCCTGTTGACTGTTAGAATTTTATTCCTAATTCTTAGTAGTTTCTAACACTCATTTGACCAAACCAATTCTATATGAAAAGATAGATCAGTTGTACTTGGCTCATAAAACAAAATCAGCTGGCTGATAAATAGCCAGACCTAAGAACTTTCACACTTTTTTGTGACAACTGTTTTGATGTCACAGCATATTCACATCGAGAGACATCCTACTAGATACTGGAGAACATGTAGAAAGCAATTTAACAATTAACTCAATACAGGGAAAAATTTACATGTAGCCTGGCTGTGTACACTAGGGGGCAGGCCAAGAATCTAAGAGTAAGTTCAGTATTAACCAAAGCAACAAGCAGTGCTTGCTAAAGAAGACTGGCCCACAAGGAATATAAAAATAAAAATAAATTAATATTCCACAACACAAAATCTAAGATGAAACAAGTCTTAATTTTAAAATGTAATTACACATGTGTCTTTATCATAGGTTCAGAGAGAATTGAATTTAAATATATTTTCCTTTGAAAGAATTTATGAATATATTTTAAGAGGAAATCATAAAATAATAATAAGGAAGTCCAACACAAATCTAATGATTCTATGATATTTTATATTTTTTCTTTAAATAGCGGAACAGTTTCTCAATTTTGTTGATGGTACCCTAAACATGGTCTTAGTTTCCTTGCTGATTAACTTAGCATACACACTTTTATAGATGTCGTTGAAAATATTTCAGATCTTAAAATCTAAAAGTAATCTTTATCTTTTATAAATATGAACATAAGTTATCTAACCAAAAGACTAACTTTGAATGGGTTTTTCACCATCCCTGCAATCTATACTAATGATACAAAAGTGTGGCTTCCTTAGGCATGCCAGTTCCAAGTTAATATAGCTAATGTACTATAACCAAAAATAGATTCTGATCTCTTCAGAGCATTATTTTACATTTTTGACTCATTTTCATATAAGAAGAATGGAAATCTGTTCTGCAATGATAAAGTCACATTTTATTTTTTATGATATGTTCTTAAAAGCACAAAACAACTGATGTAGATAAAGATCCTGAAAATTATGCCACTAATTATCAACTTGACTTAAGTTCATAGGTCCAATATCTGAAAAAAATTTAGGTATGAAATTTTAAAAGTATATGACAAAATTAAAATTAACCTCTCCACAGTCTTTCAGGCAATTAGTATTATGCAAAACACATTATACACTGCAAAGAAAGTCTCAGTTAATGGCTACTTATAATGATGCTTTTTGCTTTCCTTGATGAGATGTGTTCTTACCAGCAATTGGAGGGCCAAGAAGAACGGGGCCACACTCCACAACTGTGACAAGTCCCACGGCACTGGAAAACCTTGGAGCACCAACCAGGTCCATGAGGGTTTCAAAGAGGACGCTGCTGACACTCCCAAATCCATAGCCAAAGAATATAGCATAGACCACCAAGCTTGAGTAGTCCTGTGCCAGAGGGCACAAGAGATGGCACACTCCCGTGAACATGACTGCGAAACTGAAGAAGTACTGGATTCGGGGGCGGATTAATTTGGAGTTTGCAATCAGTCCTCCCAAAGGTCTAGCAAACATATCAACAAAAGCCATAACCGACAGCAAGAAAGCTGCAGAATACTCATCTATGCCCCTGTCTTTAGCATATGGAGCCAAGAAAATAATAGGGGCGAAAAATCCTAGAAACATAATGACATTTCCAGATAGGTAGATCAAGAACCCTCTATGCTTAAAAAGGGAGAAATCTAAATATTTATTAACTTTTTCCCAGGTTGATTTCTTCTGATGGGCTGTCTTCACACCTGGATCTTCTGTTCTTATACAGATCTTATTTTTAGACGGAGAAGTTCTTTGTTTGGGCCCAAGGGGTCTCATGAGGGATCCAGCCACACAGGCATTCAAAAGTATACCTCCTAAAATCAGGAAGCTCCCCTTCCAGCCATAAGTATTGAAAAGGAACTGATTGAAAGGGGCCAGTGTACTTAAGAAGACAGGGCTTCCTGCCATGGCCAATCCATTTGCAATAGGTCGTTTCTTATAGAAGTATTTGCCAATTATTGTTAAGGCTGGCTGCAAGTTGAAGGCTAAACCTATACCTAAAAAGAACAAGACAAAAGAGAAAAAATGAAACAAAAGCATTACGCCATTCACAGGAGAAATTACTCTTCAGAATGAACACTCAAGTGGGTAAGGCAGAATTAAAAATGCAGTGGTGAGTAGTAATTTTTTAGGACTATAAAATGAAATATAGTTGTCCAAAACTAAAAAGGTTCTCATAGCTAGACACTTGATATGACTGTTTCCTATTTCTTTAATTTAAAACATAGAAATAAAACCAAGAACTTCTACCAATGTATGAAAAAATCATAGAATAGGTTGAAACAAGGACAAAATTACTAGTTCTTAATTAAAATCATTTAATTCCAACTGTGAATTAATCCTTTCCCCTTAATATATTGATATGCAAATACACAGAATAGATTTCTTCCTGGTGAACAAGAGTGAAATTTAAAAATGAGAATACTTTCCTTTCAGAGTTGAAGAAATGTGAACAGACTAAAATGGTCATAATTTGTAACAATCTTACATCTCCTTGCAGATATTTCTTTCAAAACCATGCAAATAATAAAAGTAATACATTTATGCCATTAATTTCAAGTTTCATGTTCTTCACATTCCAAATTTTATAGATGCACATGCGATAACTAAAAAGATTATTTTTACTTGAAATATAATTTTATTTCAAGGACTAAAACTGATTGCTTCTATGAGCCAAAGTTCCCATTGTCCAGGGAATTCATTGGTGGTATTGATTATTGCCTTTGAGAAAAGAATGACCTCTCATAGCCCACTGAGGCACTATTTAGTAATAGTAATGAATAAGGTACTTTTAAAAGTACATAAAGTTGAGTTATATAAACTACCTCATTTCCCCCTTAGCCTAGCCATTATTCCATATTATTTTAGTGGATCTTTTGATAGATTTTTTGTAATTGTAAATCATAGAATTGTCTCATGTTTACAATTTGCTAAATTGAAATAGTATTGCAAAGTGGTTAAGTATTCAAGTTCTGGAACCTACAGGTCTAAATAGAAATACCTACTCCACCTTTCTGACACAAAGATTTTCTTTTAGTACAAGGGTCTAAAAGCTGAGGAAGAAACCACGAATCTGCTTTAGAGAATACAGAACAGCATGGCCTCTGAGTCTGCCTCAGCCATACCTTTGAGATATACACAATAAGGATATTAGATCCAACTTACAAATAATAAAACTAACCTGCCTATGGCCAATTAGCTTGTAAACGGAAGAACCGAAACTAAAATCCAGTTATTGTGATTCAGTTTCTTTAACTTATGTTACCCCCCTTCACCTGCCCCATTCTGCCTCCTGGAATTCTTGCCTCCAGGTGTCATCCCAAGTTTTCATGAGGACAAACTGGCACCAGTTTCTCATTCTGGCATCGTAAAACGAACATAAGATTTGAGATCAATAGATCCGAATCTGGCCCAGCTACTTTCCTGTCTTGTACTAACTGTGCAAAAACACTTAGACTTCCTCAGCTTCAATTCACTTGAAAACGAAAAGAGGCTTTTGTCATAATCAAGTTCTAGACCTTTTAGGTTGTTATATAAATGACATTTTTTTTTCAAAGTTAGAGCTGTCTCTGCTTTCAGAAACAAAGTCAGAAACGAAGCTGAGTGATGTTGACTTAAGGTAAATCCCTCACAGGGGGAGAGAGTGGCTGACTCTAGAAGGACCAAAGCCTTCAAGACCCAAAGGAATAAAATTACAAATTAGAGCAACAATCATGCTATTGATATCTCTGGTACAGGAATATCGAAATCATCTTCTCTCTATTAAATTTACTTGCAGACCTATCCCGACTTCTATGGTCAAATGCAAGACAGTCAGAATGTCTGCACAAAGGGAAGGTCATTTCTCCACCCTGACAATGCTTAGATGTGAAGTCTGCATTTAAAATATCAGAAAGTGTTTTGCCATATCAAAAAGGTAAAGAGAGCCGGGCGTGGTGGCGCACGCTTGTAATCCTAGTACTTTGGGAGGCAGAGACCAGAGGAACTGGGTTCGCGGCCAGCCTCAGCGCTCTCTCTCTCTCTCTCTCTCCCTGTCTCTCTCTCTCTCTACTCAGTGAGGCCCTCCGCAACTTCATGAGACCCGGTTTCAAAATAAAGTATAAAAAATAGGGCCGGGGGTGTAGCATGGAGGTAGAACGCCCCTGGGTTCAATCCCCGGTAGCGCAAAAAAAAAAAATAATAAGCTAAAAACAAAACTTATTCATTGGCTTACCTCCAATGAATCCCACCGTGATATAAAGCTCTACTACACTGGAACTGAAGGAGGCCAAGACCATTCCCAGACAACACAGCAAGCCTCCTATGATCACCACTGGCCGGCTGCCATATTTATTCACCAACACACTGGAGATGGGACCTGAAGTAGAGAGATTAAGAAATATTCAGTTGAGAGGTCATTTATTTATCTTTAATATTGTGAAAGTTGGGAAGACACATTTTAATAATCAAAGGAAAATATTAGTTCACATGGAATATAACAAGGACTTTTCAATACTTCACAAATAGTCCATTAGATGTTTTGTTTTTGTTTTTGAGGCAGGGTTCCAGAATTAGAAGTGGTTAACTATAGTTTCTTATGATATAACCATTCAGATTTTGATGGAAAAGTTTTTCTATAGAAAATAGCTAAAATGTCTAAACTATCTTTAAAACGCAGGTAAATTATGTTACAGAAATCAAGGGGTTATATAAATGACTAGTCTATGTTTAAATTTCATTTTCTAGAATAATGGGTGTGTGCATCTGCACGCATATACGCCATTAAATAGAACTCAAATTGTTTTTATTATATACAACTGTGATTTTTATTTGGTGTCATATTTCATTGATTCTAAGACACCAATTGTTTTTACATCATATTATTTCAGCAATTACTAATCTCTATCAGGTGACGGTCATAGGCAGTATGTAGCTATCATGGACTATATATGTTTCAATTTGGTTATTATTTTCTGAGACTTGAGCAGACCATGCTTCATCCCTCACATTTCATTTAATCATTTTAAGGAGCATTTGAAAAGGGAATATGAAAATGAATCTTGAAGGCCCAAAAGGTTCTCTGTTGTCACATGCTGGTAAGGTTAAGAAAATAATAGCATTAAAACTTACAAAGTGGGTGCAGCAGTTTAAATGAAATTGCCAGAGAAAATGGTGGCTCTCCCTATTAGGACAGGTTGCCTCTCAGCAAAGAGAACAATCTTAGGTGTGAAACAAGAACATTGAGGACTGATGAATGGGAAGACATTTTAGTAATGGCTTATACAATTTATTTAGCATATGTTTTCTGATGTATATATGTGTGTGTGTGTGTGTGTGTGTGTGTGTGTGTGTGTGTGTGTGCAGGTATAAAATATTCAGAATGGATTAAAAGCATGAAAATAATTTATGTTTAACTGAGTCTACAAAGCACTTTTGGTACTTATCTTAATGTATCATAAAATAATAGTGCAACTTAAGCTTATCTAAGCTTTTCTTAGATTCAATGACAGTCCATAGTATGTTATAGGACGTGCCAATGTGTAAATGGCTTGCTTTGACATTTCCTTCTTAAAGGTATACATCATCTGAAACTTGGGACACTGTTTCCAGGGGAAAAATACCACATTAGGTCAGAATTTTCAGACTAAATTTAGTCTAGAAAAAATGACTTTTTAGCTGATATGATAACTTAAAAAAATTGACCAGTACAGTTGTACTGCATTTGAAAATTCCTACATGTTTAGTATTTAAAACACATTAAGATTCAGTCACTAATATGCCCTTAATCTTTCATGCAAACATAATTATTATTTTCATTCTTTAAATATAATTTTGAAATTAAATATCAGTGCCTAGTATCATTTAGTATTATACTACAAGAGCTTTTGAAAGAATATTAATAATAACATGTAATTTTAGAAAGATAACTCAAAAATAGAATACAATTTTTTGAGTTTATGGTAGCAAAATAAAATGTTAAAAGGCCATATGAAAGACAGCTCTACACAACAACAGGGTGAGGGGAGAATATTTTTAAAATGTACAAGATAAGTGAAAAGAATAGCATTCTGTCCCTAGCATGGTAAAACTCCATGGAAGATCTGACAAGATGAAAAGTTATACACATATATACATATATTATATACATACATATATTACATATATTCCTGTGACTTAGGAAATGGGCATCTTCATTAAAAAGCACTTAGATAAATTCAAATACATTTTTTTCGTGAGAAAGGGAGAGTCAGAATAAATTGATTGGCTTTGATCAATTATTGAACTTAAGCATTCTATACCTGTTCCTTTTTTCATAATTACTTAACCAATTTGATTCAATTTAATTGAAATCAATTCAACGCAATATTTCTTAAGCCTCTAGTATAAGACCAGTTGACTCATACCAGGAACAGAATAGTAAATAAAACACAAATATAGTCCTCAATACACTGTAGTCTAGAGGAGGAAATAATCAATATAATTTTAAGAACTATGACAGAAGTGATGATAACTATTATATTCAGAATGGAGTCAAAGGCATTTATCAATTATTTGAACTGATGAAATGATGTAGTTTCAATATTACTTATATTATGTATTCCATTTTCTATGTGATGACTGAATGATTAACAAATGGACAAGCGGGCTAACTAATTACTATATTTTATAAATATTTCTGCCCAAATTGCATAAATTTAAATTTGAGCCTAGGCTATGAACCACAATTTAATTTTTAATGCATGGCAAATAATTATATCATAGATTGAGATAAACATATCAAGGCTCCTTCCCTCATTATTGTGATTAATTAAGGGCAGCCACTTAAGAAAACATTCAGAGGTGTTGGACTTTTTTTTTTTTTTTGAGGAGGAGGAGGACGCTTCTATAACTTCTAAGGGGACATTAGTTAAAATTCAATGAGAGTCCTAATTTTAATACTTTGATTTTAAATTATGTACATTAGTTAAATGATACCCTGAAAGGTTGTATTTTACATAATTCATTTGTAATCCTTTTTCTAGCAAAATGAGTATACTTTATAAATCTATTTAGAAATAAAACTTCCTCACCATCAACATTTAATGCTTATAAAATGCCATATATATTTCTATTTTGTTATAGTTGTGAATAAATTTTTTCTTTTTTTTTGCAGTACTGGGGATTGAACCCAGGGGCATTCTACCTCCAAGCTACACCTCCAGCCCTAGTTTTTATTCTTTATTTTGAAACCAGGTCTCACTAAGCTGTAGAGGATCTCACCAAATTGCTGAGGCTGGCCATGAACCTGAGATCCTCTGGTCTCAGCCTCCCAAGTACTGAGATTACAAGCATGTGCCACCATGCCCGGTGTGAATAAAATTTAAATTTATGATGTAGAATAAAACTGATTTTTTTTGCTAAAATTCTCTAAGTACTTAATATTAGCTTGAGGAACCATCTGATATTAAATGTAAAACACACAACCATTCAACACCTCTCTTCATTCTACTAGAAGTTTGGTTTGTTATATTGTGAGAAAGTAGAAGATGCAAGGAAAGAATGAATTCCCACAATACATGATTTTTGTTAAGCATGAGCTAGCCTCACAGGGGTCTTTTTTGATGAGCCTTAGGCCTAATTATGTTCTGAGCTCATTCTTTCATTTATTTATTTAATTAAACCATTCTGGAAGTTTTTACTCAGCATGTGTTTTTCAAATAATTGTGATGTTTAATCATGAGCTATATCAATAATGAAAATTCTGTATCTGCAGAGAGTTATGTCTGAGCCCACACCCAAATACAGCAATGGTAGTGGTCTCCAAAATACTTTGTTCTATTTGCTTGTCAATCTCTCTCTCTCACACACACACACACACACGCACACACACACACACACACATACACACACACTCAAGAATAATAATGTCATATTTTCAAAAACATTCACCAAAATATCAGACAGTATCAAAATCAGACTGATTTAGCCATTTATCCTACTAATCCACAATTCCATTCTATCTCAGAATTTTAGGGTCAAGAAAGTTTCATGAAATTCCACTTTCATGAAATTGTAAAGAATGACTTCATCAGAGAGGGGTGTGAGAATAACAAAACTATCACCCGAAGCTAAGCCCTTGTCTTCTGAAAGATACCAGTTCATGGTTGTGACTGCATAGCACTGAACACAAGAATGCTTATTCTGGCAAGGAAGATTTTTGTGGATCCTTATAAATTGTAAGAGTGTTTGCCCCTTCTCAGCATTCTTGCTCCACTTGGGAAACATACACACCACCAACAACAAACGTTTATGTTCTATTTATCGTATGCATCTTGTTCATGCATTCTATTCTAAGCTTTTTGAAGGTAGTTGTCGTATATTGTTAGTAGTAATCAAAATTTATTGAGCAATACTCTTTGCAGACAATGTACTAAGAATTGTACATATATTACTACGTATACTTTTCATGGCAATCCTATGCCATAATTGTTTAATTAAAGTTATTTAACAGTTGATAAAACTGAGGTGCAAAAGTGTTTAAACAACTTGTTCAGAGGACCCTGGGCTCATATTTACACTTTACCACTTAATACTGATGTGACCTTGATTACAAAACTGTGCTTTTCAACTATGAGCAAGAAAAGATTTAGCATAGCAGGGCTAAGACAGCTATCCTTAGAAAGGCCTACTTGCAACTTTGGCTCTTGGATTTCAGGAGTATTCCTACTATTCTCTCATAAGAGGGGCTGTGCCCACACTGCTGACCAGTATGCAAACAATGTGGTTTGGGATTACCCTTTTTTCATGGATGATGCTCATTTTTCCTTCTAGAAGTCTGTAATTTTGGTAAATGCTAGGCAGAGAATACCTATGTGACCAGTTCGCTAATAAAATCCTTAAGCACTGTGTCTCCAATTAGCTTCCTTGTAGACAGCACTTCATACATATTGTCACAACTGGTTCCTGGAAGAATTAAACCCATTCTAATGTGACTCCAAGGAAAGGGAACTCTGATGAGTTTGTCCCTGGTTTCCTCTGGATTTCTCCTCATGTGCTTTCCCTTTGCTGATTTTATTTTGTATCCTTTCGTCATAACAAGTCACAGCCATGAGAAAGAGTTGCCTTCTTAGCTGAGTCCTGTGAATCTACTCAGCAAATTACTGAAGTTGAAATTGGTCGTAGGAACTATGAGCACAACCACCATACAATATTTTTCCCGTGGCTAAGTTTGGAGTTCTGCATATAAACAGATTTTTTTGGTGACATGTTTTAAAAATGTATGACCCACATATATACGAGTGGGTCTATTTTGTATATTGTTATTCTGTTTTGTAATCACGAACTCAAAGTGCTTGTTTTTTATTTCTTCTGTATATTGCAAGCATACATGATAAATTCTATGAGAAAAATTTAAAGTGTAATGTAATGAACATTTCATAAAATATATTCAATCAATCTAAAACCATGAATTGGAATTGACTATCAATTGGAGCTATATAAAATTTTTATGCATAGAATAAACACTAACAGAAGAAATGATAAAGTGCCATAATTTATTTTTCATTTACTTTATTTCAAATTTGTATATGTGGTATCCTGTCAAATCAAATGACAAAAAGCACTAGTGCAGGACTCGGAGAAAAGTTGTTTGCAATTACAAAAATGTGTCTGTGTTTACTACCATAATATTTGCCTTACTAACAGTAGCATCGTATATTTGAAAGATTTTTTCAACACTTTTTTTTGAATTAGGAAACTTACTATTTTAGTTTGGAAAGAAGATGAGATTCTCTTTGCTATTTGTTTGCCTGGGGTTTATCCTGCACTCAACCTGGGACTGAAAATCCATCTTTTCTTCTCCATGTGGTCTTACATTTTAGGTCAATGAAAAACACGAAGGGGGTAATTACGAACCAGCTATTGCATTTGCTTTTACAAAAGATGGGGATAAAACTTACACAGGTACATTATCTTCGGTTAGCACATTCTTCAATGATAACTGCACCAGTTTGATTTACTAGGGCTCATCCAGTTTGACAAAAGATATATATAGTCATCTGAAGACACCCACAGTGTATTACTCAAATTTCAAGTGTCTAAGATGATGTGCACGGGTTATGAATGAGTGGTTTGGGAGGTTGTAGAAATCAGAGAAGGGGATTAACATGCTAGGTGTACTAGGTATATAACAGGAGCTGAGGATACTGGAGGGTGAGATGGTCTACATTTGCATTTGCTGTTCCCTCCGGAATGTTCTCTTGTGTGTGTATGTGTGTGTGTGTGTGTGTGTGTGTGTGTGTGTGTGTGTGTGTGTAGGTCATATGTGATGCATATATGGCTTACTTATGTCATATTCAGATCTCTGCAGACACAGCAACTGCTTAGAGAGACCGTGTCCCATCCCAACAGATGAAGGCACCAAACACCAATGAGAAACTAAATGCTATTTTAAAATGTACCTATATAAATCTGTCGCTCATTTTCCATACTTTCAATACTAAATATTTTTCTTTCTTCACAAATCTCAAGCCTTGATCTGTCATGGGCCTGGTTGTGAGAATTTTATTTTCAATTTTGCTTTAGTGAAAAGATAGTTATTCTTATGTTTTTTCATCTTTTCCTCTCTCTATATATTCTATTTCTGTATTCATTTGACCACTAATTTTAATCATCACAGCTGTTTAAAGGGGATGATCATGCTATTTGTATGAGAGAAAAGAGGAAAGTAGACAAGTTGACTTCCAATCAAAATCTCTTAATTGAAATGAGTTTGAAAATGACCATTTTAATTTTCTATAACCAAATACTTCCTGTGTTTATAGGCTGCATTATTTTCTCTTAGAAAAGACATTTTCACTTCTTTAAGTCTGGCACAATGGTTAAGTAATAATAGCACTTCTTGAGGACTCACTGGTGGGGCATATCTGTACTGAGAAAGGAGGATCACAGGTTCGAGGCCAGCCTCAGCAACTTAGCAAGGACTTCAGCAACCTGGCGAGACTTGTTTCAAAATAATTTTTTTACAAAGAGCTGGGGTGTGGCTTGGAGGTAGAATGTCCCTGAGTTCCACCCCCAGTCCCCCCAAAAAATCACATTTAATCCTTATAACTTCTCTAAGAGCCGGGACTGTTTCATAATTTCGATTTTATACTTAAGGAAACTGGGGTACAAAGTAACGGCTTTGAAAAATTGCTCAAGCACTCTCCTGGCACAATGGTTAAGTAATAATAAGGCTTCATAACTTCATTTCTGTGAACTGTCATTTTATTTCCTAGAAAAAAAAATGATGAAATCTTTTACAAGCATGATTCTCATTAAAAATATTACATTGCACAATGTTTACTCATTGCATTTGCTGCTCTTTGGAATAATTTTAAGGAGATGGAAAACAATGAGACTGTGTTGCAGAAACTACTAGTTGCCTACCCAAGAGCCATGCCCTCTTCCTTCTTCCCAGCTGAATCCTGATTGTACTTTATACCTTCCTCTTCTGTTAGGTCCTAACCTGGAAGGTGAATCATAAGTGCTATAAGCCAGTCATGATGCCTTGACCTCATTACCAGGCATTAGTTTAAATGTGAGCATTTTGGGGAAATGTATACAATAGTTAAGTCTTGGGCGAGCTTCTGGAAAATGATTCCCTCAAACTTAAAAGCAAGTTAAATGTCTCTGGATGTCTTCATGAGAGTGTGTTGCCTGGAAATGCCACAGAACTCTTGTTTTCTGAGCAGGTTTAGGATTGTCCTATGATGCCAATATTTTATCATAGCATGCAAGGTTTTAAGGAGGATATTTCATCTTCTGAATCCCTTTCCCTTCTTATCTAAACTATATATAAAACCAAACAAAATACAACACATTCCAAGTTAAGGGTCATTTTAGAAATGTGTATATGATCTCCATTCACCTTAATGCTTCTCTTTAAAAGTGTGTTGGAATTTGAGTAAACGGAAGTTTTGATCAAACAAATATTTCTAACTAAAGTCATGAGGTCCCCCTATCCTGACCTCACTGCCACTATATTGTGTAGTATTTGACTTTGTAGCTAGTGAACGTATGTGGTTGTGTGTAGGTGTGTGTTTTGAATACAAGGGACAAAGTACCAAGGAGAATACTTTCTACCATTCCCTGTGCTCCTTTTGCATAAGTTCTAGTATGCTCTGAAGTATTACCAAATATAAGCAATGAGTACTGTCTACTCATTCCGGGGAATAAATAGTCATAACTTAGAGAAACAATAATTGATGTCCAAACTAATGTTGCCTTGGCTAATATTCTCGGCTGTTGACTAGGTGAATGCTTTTGTTTCCTCTTTTAAAAAAAATGAAAATTATATGTATTTAAGGTGTACAATGGACTTGTGTTGCACCAATAAATGAACATAAAAGAAAAAGAGTTTAAAGAAAGAGCCTACAGAATGAGAGAAGCTCTTTGTCAACTATTCCTCTGATATAGGACTGACATCTAGAATATACAAATTACTTAAAAGACTTAACACTAAAAAAGAATAATCCAACTAAAACAAAGGTGTACAATGTGACATTTTGATGCACATCTACCTAGTAAAATGATTAGTATATTTACACTAATCAACATATCCATTTCCTCACATAATTACTATTTTTGTGTATGATGTAAACACTTAATATCTACTCTCTTAGATATATACTCTCTCAAGTATACAATATAGTATTATTAACTATAGTACTCATGCTGTACATTAGATCTCTAGAAACTATTGATCATATAGAACTGCTACTTTGTGCCCTTTGACCAACATCTCCTCATTTACCCCCACTACTCTCTCCTCTACCACCATTCTATTCTCCTTTTCTATTACTTTGATTTTTTTAGATTCTATATGAATATAAGTGAGATCATGCAGTATTTTTCTTTCTGTGTGTGGCTTACTTAACTTTGTATAATGCCCTGGAAGGTCATTCATGTTGTTGCAAATGGCAGAATTTCCTTTTTTTAAGGCTAAGTAATATTTCATATACATCAATTTCACTTAGGTCCTTCTCTCCTGTCTCCTCTTTGGGGACAACACAAGTCCTTGCAGCAACACACTTTACACTGTGCAGATGTGCTCAGAGAATTAAACTCTACTGAAGTGAGAGTGCACCCTGGTTTACTAGGAGAGAGTCATCATCATCTCATTCCCCTCTCCAGTGAATGATTTAGGGTTAGGCTCTAGCCCAAGTGTAACCACTGAGATATGAGTAGAAGTCTGCTAACGATTTCTGGGAAAAGTTCCCGCTCTCATAAAAAGATATTCAAGAAAATCACTAGATGTTTTCTTCTATGCATGCACTGCCTTGTACTACAGCAGACATCCTGTGACCATGAAGAGAGCTGTCCTGGAGAGAAAGATGAGACAGAGCTCAAGGGCATCGCGGTGAAGCCACCTGGAGACACAATGCTGCCGTACTATGCTCACGCTCTCTAAACTTCCTGTTATGTGAAGTCATGTGTTTACTCGGTGTTCAAACATGCAGTAGGTGTTTAAGCTGAAAAGCATCCCAGAAAATAAACCTGTAGTGAAATATGTTTTATTCTTTCCTAAATATGTTCCTTAAACATTATGGCACAATGAAAGACAGATTTGGAACTACTGAAAGTAATTCTAAAGAAATTGTTCAATCAGATGTCTAAGTAAGAAATCATTGTTCAATTTTACTTTGAAATTGAGTATTTTGTTTAATAGCTTGTTTTACAAGTTTCCTGAAAGAAGTGCCAATCATGAAAATATTGCACTACATACATTCATAAATCAAATGGCAACTCTTTAACAAGAGTTTATTGACATTCTGAATTTCATGTGGGTTTAAATTAAATATATGACATTATCTAGATATCTCATTGTACTCAGCTTATATTTAACCTCTTCATGACAAACTATACTTATAATTACACAATTAGTCATAATAAAATTTGTGAAAGGTTATGGTCTCTGAAGTCTAATTTTTATTATTAATTGTGGTATATATACATATATACATATATATGTACTTATATATACATATATATGTATATATATGTATATATATATATGATTTTTTTTACAGAACTGGAGATTGAACCCAGGGACAGTCTACCTCTGAGCTACACCCCCAGCCCTATTTTTTATTCTTTATTTTGAAACAGGGTCTCACTAAGTTGCAGAGGGCCTCACTAAGTAACTGAGGCTGCCCGCGAACCTGCGATCCTCCTGTCTCAGCCTCCCAAGTCCTGGGATTACATGCGTGCACCACCACACCCGGCTTATATATGATGCTCTAATCTATGTAACACTGCTACTGAGGATTGCAGGGTCAAAGCCAGTTCCAGCAACTTAGCAAGACCCTGTTTCAAAATAAAAAATATAAAGGGGTAGCGATGTAGCTCAGAGGTAGACTGCTCTAGGTTCAATTCCCAGTATAAAACAATTATAAAAAATTTCAATAAGGCATTTATATCTTTTGGTACCATCTAGAACTTCAGTAAGCAGATTCAGCTATATTAGTGTTCAGAAAGCAAATCTAAAAGGAAAACTGAATGAATGAATGAATGAATAAAACCTACCATTTAACAAAGGAATGGCATATGCTATTCATATCTTTCTAAATGAGGAATCAACAAGTTCCAAAAAATACCACATTCTAGTCATGGAAATAGACTGTGCAGTCAAGATCAGTAGATAGAATAGGACTTGGAAGGGACTTAGAAGTGAAGAAGAAATCTTTAGATGGACAAAGAAGGTGACCTAACTGAGGGAGTTGGGAGGGGGTGGAGGGAAACACACTATAGCACATGATGTACATACACAAACTTATAAGACTCAATCACTACCCGGAGCATGAAAGGGAGGGAAGGGGGAGGGAATAGGGTAGGATTGGAGGGAGGGCTAAATGAGCAATGTGTGCATGTATGATGTTG
>PVJS01025567.1:0-27747 GCA_004027185.1 Glis glis
CACACACACACACACACACACACACACCAAATCAAACAACAAACAGACCTCTGCCCGCATGTCCTACACAAGTTATTGTCTTATTATTAATGCTCTGAACTTTCACGACTACTTGAGGTTTGACTCTCCATTTTGCTTCCTTTGAGAATATGCTCATGGTAACTTGTCTGTTCCTGTGTTTTGTGACGTTATGGTCTGGAATTCATTTCCTGATAACTTTACCTGAGGGAATGTTTGAGACCTGGGTTTAAGGTATATTCTTCAACACAGGATTTGGGTTTGCACTCTCCAGGTATCTGGGATTTCTTCTGACCTGAAACCATTTTTAAACTACATTTGGGACTTAACAGTTTTCCTGAGACCCCTATGCATTGTGAAGGAGAGCCCCTGAATGAGAGTTCTCTAAGGAGTCCTCTTCTTGACACAGAGCAACTTCCAAGATAAACATGCTTATCTCACGTCTCCTGCTGTAGGGTGGAACTCGCTTAACTTTCTGAAAGTCTTGGCTTCACTTAGGGGTGCTGATCTCAGCTCTGCTGGGACTGTGGGCCATGGCCCTTGTTTTCTATTCCAGGCTTGTAGGTGACCCATCAGATTTCAAACTCCCGCCTAAATGGGCATGATGACCTCAGAAGGAGCCTGCAGGGTCTCATCTAGAGAACCGGATGCTGGGATTTGTATTGAATGATAGACACTGACTCATGCCCGTTGGATCCGCCACCACCAAGACCATGTTCCAGATAATGACTAAGCAAGACAGGGCTACCAGGACCAGCCATTCTTCAGGCTGCAGACTTCTCTGAGTTTGGCTGGATGACTCCTGATTGCCTGGTCAATGGTATTAATTTCAGAACTGTGATATTAGATGAGGGTCTCCCTATGCATCCTTCTTTTGCAGATGTTAGACTTGCATTGCAATCTGAATCCTCTCCTTGTCTTCTCTGGCTCCTTCCTCTTTGTCTTTTACAAACACTCACCCCCCAATCTCCTGCACATGCCATTATATCTTGGTGATTGTAACTGACACGAGTAGCACAAGCTACTCCAGGACAAACACACTTCTCTAGAGCAACATTCCTCATTGATTCTGCCCATCAAGGATTTAACTTACACTAACATCGACCCATCAGCCACACAGAAAAAGTAAGAAAATAATAATAAAATAGTTTATTTTTAATGACAGGTGTTCTAGGAGAAAGGTTTTAGCTTCCAATCTTGTCAGATATGAAGGTCAACACTGTCTTTTTCTTATCAATTTAATTAAACACATATTGTGGCTAAGAACATCAAATGCATGTGAGAAGTTTATACGCTAAGCTGATTTTATTACTGTTTTTACATTTGTTAAACTATTATTTTACCTTTACCGGCATATTGGGAAGTGTGCCAAGGAGTCTAGCATTTTCCTGAATTCCCATCATGCATGAATATGACTGTATCTTAAGTCAGTGAAAGTAACTAAGATTTTCTCATTCCCTTTCACTTTTCCATGCCAGTTTACACACACACACACACACACACACACACACACACACACACACACACATATTATAGATCTTTCTCTCTTCTTCCTATGATCATAAGAAGAGTGGACTATCTAGATATTCATTGCCATTAACCCCCATCCATTTAACCACGTATTTATGCTCCATGTGTCTCTGATTTAACAAGGGTTGACTTAGCAAGGCTTTTATTTCGGGTGAATGCCCAGCTTCGCCCAAATCATGAATGCTCTCTGCTCCAAGGAACTCTATTGCTTTTGTTCCCAGAACCAATTATATCTTAGCTAATCTCTTGCTCCTTTAATTCTCTTTGATAGTTTTCTGAATAAAATTGTGCAAACTGCTAACGCATTATTACACCCACTCTTCAGTTTATCCATTCATGGAAAAGAAGACAGAATTGCCTTGATCGAGCTTATTGTAAATTCATTATTCTCAGTTTTACCCAATAACAAAATTTCTCTCGCCCTGATTGAGCAAGGTTCAGTCATCTATATTATTTAACTCTAAATTTCTCTGTCTAAAATCATATATATTTCAGTGTTTATGAGTCCATCCCAACCCCCTCTTATATATGTGCCCGTGTCCCCACAGGTTGATTTTTTGTGACTCTCCTTCAGAATATTGATATCTAATCCCTATTTATTCATGCGCTAAAAGCCTCTTAGGGGATGTTTGCCCTCTAAGACTCCTTGAAGCTTCTTCTGAGGAGAGGTGAAGCAACCTTTCTTCTATGCTCGTGTCCTCATTTAGCTGGCTTTTAAGTTTATTATTTGCAATTAACATGCACTAAAGGCTTGCTGAACTCTAACCACAAACATACTGCCACGCAGTCCATACAGAGAGGTTAGTGAGGCTCGCCAGTGTTTATGAAGGCTGGCTGGAAAAACAGCAGGACGGTCATTTTCTTGGGATACTGAAAATTCTTCTTTCGATTAAACTACACCAGCATGAACCATTCATCTTCAACTGAATATAACAAAATCTTAGAGAAATGCTTTTATAAAGACCTGAAGGAGGAACATTACAAGAAAACTCTTTAAAATTTATCAATTATTTCCTGTAAGGACACTGGTGATGTTCATTGTTTTTATTAGAGTGTGCCTTCCTCAGGAAGATGAATGGAAGATTATTTCCTTATTATTTAGCTAAAAAGAACTTTTGCTTCATTTAATGAGCAAAAAATTGGGATGTGTGCATGTATGTATGTATGCTCATTTACCTTTTAGAAAGTCTTAATCCTGTAATTCTGTGTCTATTTCCTATTTGCAGATAGATAGAGAGCTTAGAGCAACATGTGGCACACACTGCGAGGAACGAATTCTTCCGGGCATGGATTTGTATACTTACTTCTTCCCTGGTTTCATAGAATTTTTCTCGCATTAACTTTTATTCAATTTTGATGACCTCACACTATTTTATTTTACTTCATTCTATTGAATTATATCTAATTATAAGAAACAAAAAACTGTGAAAAAACATGAAATAAGCAACTATGCAAAAAGATTAGTATTCTATGAATAGCTCATCTCTCGTTCTTTCACGTAACCGTCAATGCACCTGCAATACTTAACATTTCACACATGCTGGGCTTTCGTTTGTTTACTAAATGAAGAAAACCAAGGTTTGAGAAACAAAACCACCATTTCTTCAATATATTTTATAGTATTACTAGAGCCTGTAATCCTGACTGATTTTTATCTCAACATAGCCAACTCTTTATTATTGAATTACAGAATTTAAATATTAATTTCATTCATAACTTATATACATATTCACAGCATTAAAATAAACATATTTTTGAAAGATTATTTTAATGGTTGAAAATTAATCAAATTATTAACAGATATCATGTTTGCTACTGGGACTTCTGATTACTACTACTACACTAATCTTCAATGTATAGTGACATGGGAATCCCCTTTTCCCTTGCTTTATTGTATTTTAAACATCGACGTCTTTAAATGTAAGAATGTTTAACATTTAACTCCAATATACAGTTGTCAAGTGATTGAAAATGTTGCTAGACTTTTTAAAACTCTCACTGCAATACTAAAGAGAAGCTGGCATGGTGGTGCACACCTGTAATCCCAGTACTTGGGAAGCTGAGACAGGAGGGTCACAGGTTTGAGGCTAGCCTCAGCAATTTAGCAAGGCTCTTAATAACTTAATGAAACACTTTTCTAAAATAAAAAATAAAATAGGGCTGGGGATATAGCTCAAAGGTTCAATGCCCCAGGGTTCAATTCTCAGTATCCCCCAACATATACAAAGTGAGGAGAATAAGTTATTAGTGATATGAGAGAAAAAACGATATATATCATTATACACACACACACACACACACACACAAATGTGCACGCATGTGTGCGCACACACACATGTGTATATATATATATATATATATATATATATAAAATATATATATATATTTAACTCCAGTTCTCTAAGCAAATGAAAAAGTGAATCATTGTGTGTTCAACTTAAAGGTTATATTTCTTCTATTTTTAACAGTGTCAAATGTATTTGTCTTTTGGTTGGTAGTGAATTATAGGTGAAAAGCTTTTACCCTGATGATTTAAAGAACTGCTAAAATGTCTGTGTACTATTCCATAGAGAAGTGTAATGGATTTTAGTAGCATAAAAGTATGAAAGATATTTATTTACCTATAATATATTTTATTTACTTGGTTGAATGATATAGCATTCAAAACCAGTAAATGTTGAGCTTAAAAACCTTAATTTAAGTTTACCTTCAGCTACTAACTGAATATGTGATTTCAAACAAGTCATTTCATTTTTCTCAAACTATTTCATCTTTGAAGGAAGGAAGGAAGGAAGGAAGGAAGGAAGGAAGGAAGGAAAGGAGGGAGGGAGGGAAGGGTATAAATTTTCTTAATACCTATGCATTGTTCATCAATGTGAATTGAAGGAACACTAGTATTAGGGTTTCTATTATGACTGATCGCATTAACTATGATATAGAAACCATAAAATGAAAGCAAAGCAAGTTAAGTTCACATTCCCTTGCTATTCTTAAGTGAGAAAATTACAAACCAACAAACAAACACTTGGTTACATGGTCCTGTGAGAAAAATCCACAAGCATCTGACAGATTTGATATTAATGAAATTTTTTTTCTTGTGGTCAAGATGCCTTTTGTAAATCTCATCCCTAAGTGACTCTTAATTTAATATAATTCTCTTTTCCACATTAGCTTCCAGGATGAAGCCAGAAAAGTGAAGGATTCCATATTTTGTCTTATAATAATGAGAAAATATAATAAGGAAAGAGCTATGGTCTCATATTTGTTTAGAATTCCCCATAACAGACAACCATTTATAGATTGTGGACAATAATGAAATTTCACTAAGTAAATATTAACTTACATATATGGATTTTAATACACAGAGATACATATATGTGCATCTACTCACATATGTAACATAACTTAGATATATTCAAAGGTTTTATATCTAGATTGTACAAAGGATTTGTGTGTATATGTATGCATTCATTCTATATCATATGTAATGAAGGTTGACAGATGTAGCCATGTCTTGATAGATTAGGTTAGGCACACCTGACTCATTTAGGGTAGGGAAGGTTGCATTTGTGCCAGATATGGACAAAGCAATGATTAAGGAAGAGCATGTGATAAAATCATCCTGTAATGTAAACTGAAAATAATTCAACAGGTGAGGAAATTTTAGGTTATTTATAACACCATTCATTTTATGTCTCCTATAAGTTATCTGTCCTATTTACAACTATTATTTATTTATTTATTTATTTATTTATTTATTTATTGGTGCTGGGGATTGTATCCAGAGGCATTCTGCCTCCAAGATATACCTCTAGCCCTTTCATTTATTTATTTATTTATTTATTTTATTTTTATTTTTTTAATTAATTTATTTATTTTTTATTTATTTATTTATTTTTTTTTTTTTTTTGCTGTACGGGGATTGAACCCAGGGACGTTCTACCTCTGCGCTACACCCCCGGCCCTATTTTTTATACTTTATTTTGAAACCGGGTCTCACGAAGTTGTGGAGGGCCTCACTAAATAGAGAGAGAGAGAGAGAGAGAGAGCTAGCTGAGGCTGGCCGCGAACCCAGATCCTCCGGTCTCCGCCTCCCAAAGTACTGGGATTACAAGCATGCACCACCACACCCAGCTCCTTTCATTTATTTATTTTTAAAACAGAATCTTGAAAAGTTGCTGAGGCTGGCCTCAAACCTACAATCCTCTTGTCTCAGCCTCCCAAGCCTGGGATTCTAATTATGTACCACAGTGTCTAGCTTACAAACTCTTAGTCTAAAAACTCATGCTGATTATTTCATGACTGTTTTAAGGTTCTCATTATACAGCTCCAAAAGCAAATGTATATATATTTGATAATATTGAGTTTCAGCAGAAAAATATGTATAAGAGGAATTTGTTCATATTATATTTATGCAAAATATTTCAAACTGTATATAAGACCTAGTTAATGCATCTGAAGTATAAGTTCCATAAATACAAGTTCATTCAGAAATATCATGATAACCTTCCCTGTAAATCTAAAGAAACAAAATAATGGAAAAATTCCCAAAGACGTAAAGCTGTAGATAAAACTGTAGTAGTGTTTGCTCAACCGTAATTGTGACTCAATCTGTTTAATTTTCTCACAGTTGATGTTGTTTAATTAGGAGATGACATTAGCTAACTTTGCAGTTCTACATCAGCGCAAAGAGAAAAGAGGAAGTCTTTGACATACTGTGTCTTTCCTATTAAAGAAATGCTTATTCAGGGAGAGTCGAGTACACATTTCTATGTTTCGATACTTTTGCACTGAAAGTAATATTTATAAATTTCAGAATACAATAGCTCATCACAAAATAGAGATATACATATTGAACCAATTCCTTTTAAAATTAGCAATAACATAGCATGAGAGAAATGTAATTCAATAACATAAATGAAAATGTATGCTTTTATCTCTCAAACTGAACACTGATTCTCCAAAAATCATTTGCATTAATAAAATCTGTCAAAATACGTTGAATATATGTAGCATTTAGACAAATGTCACCATTATCTCCTGCCCAGACATGGTTTGAGGCACATGTTCATCATGACCTTTGTTATATCATCCATGCATATTAAGACTACAAAGACTAGAAATGACTTTTAGCTATATAATCATGATATAATACTCAAGGCTTTATAGAGTCCCAGCATAATTTTGCATATATTATTCCACTTGCTTTTTCTTTATAGTGAAATACTGTGGCAGAGATTAACTCCAGAGATTTCTGAAGCAAATAATCTGTATTTATCCATCTAGCTTACAATATCATATCAACTATTCAGTAATGGTAAAGAAAAACTGAAAATACCGAGTTGAAAAGGACACTTTATTTCCTACCATAGCATTGCATGCCCATAATTAGTAATTGTATTTTAAAAGGCAAGTGGATTGAAAAATTTGCATAATATCCTCCTACTTGGTAGAAATCTAGTATTATCTCATTATGTAGTACATTGTCACAGTTATATAATATTATTTTTAGAATTATATAAAAATAAGTTGGCTACTTAGATATGGATATCTTAGATTAATTATTTTCATTGTTATTGTTATTTTGTGGTATGGGGGATTGAACCAAGGGTTGTTTTACCACAGAGCTACAACCCCAGCCCTATTTTCTTTTGTTTTCTATTTTGGAACAAGGTCTTACTAAGTCACTGCTCGTGTTTGGTCTTGAACCTGCAATCCTCCTAACTCAGCCTCCAAAATACTTGTATTGCAAGTGCGCATCACTATGCCTCAGCAGTTTAGATTAATTAATAATATCATTGCTTTGAAATTGCTCTTCATAGACAATTTTGGAACACTGACTACATTGGAAAATGAAGAGTACTATGAGTTTCCTCAGCTTGCAGTATGTGTTCTTTCTAGTTGATTAGTTTAACAAATGAGAATAAATTATTCAGATTGCAAAGTGTAAATGGAGCATTTTTGTAATACATACAAATACTAATTGAGTGATTGTAGTCTGGTGCATGTATGCTTGTGAAAATCATGTATTTTATCATTGTGTTCTACACCTTTTTTAATAACTCATTTGTATAAGATTTTGTAGTCTCAGGTACTTGGGATACTGATGCAGAGGATCACTTGAGTCTAGGAGTTCTAGGCCAGCCTGGTCAGCATAGCAAAACCCTATCTCAAAAATAAAAGAAAATAAAGACACACTCATTGATATATACACACACATAACTATATATACACTATATATATATATATATATATACATATACATAACTAGAAATATAATCTAGTTTTCACTCAAAATTAGAATATCTCACACCACAGTACTTGGATTCATCCAGTTTCACCTCAATAATGTTTGCTCTTCTCTGAAGTAAAGTTTTGTATTATTTGTGGACATCTCCAATGACTGACAGATCATTGTTTTAGCCAAAGGTGTCCACATTTTCTTGCATAACTATGATTATTGCAGCCACATTGGGAGTTAGGGCTTTGGCCTATGAATTTGGGGAGAATATGATTTAGTCCATAGCACAGGGACTCTGGTAAGCTCCTTATATGAGGATTTTGTTAAAAGATTCTTAAAATTTCTAATTGGTGGGGTACTGTTATTATTTCGAGTGCTGTTATATTATTCTGTCCCTAGAGATCCTATAGTCCAAAAGGAAAAAATACAGGAAATGGAATCTGTCACAGGAAGAAATATAAACAGCAGTAAAAGATGTGAACAAAAAAGATGACCGGAGGGAAGGGGGGAGGCATCAAGACCCCTTACAAAGGTGGAAAGATGCGTCCAAGGATGGGAACGAAAGCTGGACATTGATGACCTCCTATTCTCCCTGAAACATTCATCTTGCCACTCCCCAGTCTTAACTTGTACTTGCCACTCCCTGGCCTTAACTTGTGATCTTACCATTTGCTTTGTTTGAACCTCTATATAAGAAAGGCCTTGACTACATAAGGCAGGAGAATTTATCATCTTGGATCTCCTCCTCGATGCCCCCAATTATTAAATTCTCTCCAAATTATTATATCAGACTTCTTGTCGGTATCATGCGAGAAGACTATTGATCAGGAAGCTGCCTGGAGCAGCGACCTGCCATGGCAGGAACCATGGAACAATCCTCAGGAAGCTGTCTGGTGCAGCGACTTCCTGTGGCAGTAACCACGGAATAGTTATTAGGGAGCTACTTAAAGCAGCAACCATCCATGGCAGGACTACAGAGCGTCCGCCAGAGCAACCCCAATAATTGTTGGAGATAAAACTGTCAGAAAGTGTATTTTTAAAAAGTGCTTTATATAAACCTTTCCTCGGTTTATAGGTAGAAACAGATCTACTCATATATCAAATACACGTGCTTCTCCACTTACAGTGGGCTGACATACAGATGACCCCATAGGAAGCTGAAAATACCGTAAGTTGAAAATGCATATGCTACGCCTAACCCATGAACACTCCAGACCCGGCACAGATTGCACTACAGAGTTTTGCCGGCTCACCCTCCTGATCACACGGCCATCGGAGCTGCTGCTTGCTACCACTGCCCAGCATCCTGACAGAGCATGCTATCACATATTGCTAGCCCAGGAAAAGAACAAAATCCAAAATTTGAAGTATGGTTTCTACTGAAAACTCACCACTTACTAGCCATCATAATGTCAATAAATCGTGGAGAACTTCGGTACAGAGCAAGAAAGAGGAAAGTGAAACGCTTTACCTCAGAGTGGCCAATTTTTAAAAATAACCTTCATGAAACTGCTGTATTGGCCAGGGTTCACTAGATTAACAGAATTCACAGAATGAGTATATGGAAAAAGGGATTTATCAGATCAGCTTACAGTTTGAAGCAATGTAGTCCCGAGTTCCGACTGCACGTGGAGAGTCAGAGGAACCAGTAGCTGGTCGAGCAGTCTAAGAGCTGGAGTCTTAGGATCGGAGCAACCACTAATTCAGTCCCAGTCCAAGATGTGAAGATCAGGAAGCTCTTCGGAGAAACAATGGTGAAGTTTCAGTTCGAAGGGCTGGAGGCCGACGATCTCAGACGAGAGCAGAAGATCAAGAAGCTCTTCAGAGAAAGGCGAAGTTCCAGTTCTATGAGCTGGAGGCCGACGATCTCAGGCAAGAGCAGATGCATTTTCTTCGGAAAGAGTCGCGCATCCCTCTATGCAGCTTTCTCCTTCTTTTATCTAAGTCCTGCACCTATCAGAACCCTGCTGCCTACATTTAGGGCAGGACTTTCTGTTTAATCTGCTGTTACGTAAACCAATTGTCTCATTGACACACCCAAAGTCACCTGATCTTGGGTGTGTCATGATCCGGTCAAGTTAACAAATTAGATTAACTATCACAAGTGCTGATGCAGCCCTCGGAAGCATGCTCTTACATCAGAAGCCACCGTGTAAAGCTTCTGAGCTAACGGCCCAGAGAGGTGTGATCAAGGACTCCTCCGTGATCCTTCTCAAGACTTCATTTGACCAAGAGAGCGAATCACACCAGGCCAAGAAAAGGATGTAAGTAAAAAGCTGCCCACTGGAGGATAAGAAGTAAAACTATCATTCAAATTGAATAGGGTGACTTAATGGCCTCGTGTAAATGAAAAATTTTATAGATTGTGTTGGATTGTTTAAGTGCAGTTAGATGATTTGGTTCTGCCATTAAAGGAAGCAGGTAGAATGGGCACCTGGCTATTCCCTTTAGACATTATAAATGTACTGTCAGATTATTACTTCATGAGGGAAATCCATGCAGGAAGGCATGGATTTGGTGCTGGTTATTTTATACTTTTCAATGATCCCTAAACATTAAAGCAGATTGTCGTTCTAGTCCATAATTTTCTTGGTCACTCTACATAATTTTGATTTAATCTATTGACTTCAAATTGACTTCAACCTTTGATTTTTCTCATCTCCTAGTGCCCCAAATGTAATTTAGTAGTATATTCTGTACATTTTTCATTCAAATATATATTCTTTATCCGTTTCTCATTAGCTCCCTACCCCCATCAACAAAGCCTTTATTATTTCTTGCCCAAAGCACCGCAAAACAAGCCAACTTGTCCACGTTGTTACATTCTAACCAATCTCCCAACAGCATTTTTTACATAACAACTATGGGAGCTTTAAAAAATATCAATGAGATCATATTGACTCCCTCATAATTCCATCAATAACATTCAAGGACATTTAACGTGGCATTCAAATGCTGTGGTCTGCAAAGTTGTGCCTGATCTACTCTTCTGTGATTTTATTTTGTTCCCATCTCCCTCATTCGTACCAACTACTCTGAGTTTTCATATCCCCTCAAACTCAAACTCTTTCCTGCTTCATGCCCTTTTCAAATGGTATCTTTCAGCCAGGTGTGGTGGTGCATGCTTGTAATCCCAGTACTTGGGAGGCTGAGACAGGAGGATTGCAGGTTTGTGGCCAGCCTCAGCTACTTAGTGAGGCCCTCTGCAACTTAGTGATAACCTGTTTCAAAATAAAGAATAAAAAAACAGGGCTGGGGGTGTAGCTCGGAGGTAGAATGCCCCTGGGTTCCACAAAAAAAAAAAAAAAGGTTTCTTTCTTTGTAGAACTGCACACTCTCTCACATGAGGGACCTTTCTAAAGGATGCACTGCACCTGGCTATTACCCACTTTGTTTATTTCAGTTGTACCAATCAAAATTTGCTTAGGAAGTGGCATGTAGAAGTACTCAAAATCTGTGTTGACTAGTTGCAAACACCTTACTAATTTGTGAAATGTTTTCCAATGATTAGGACACGGTCTATAACGTCATAGATTTTATATTCTCTGTAGTATATGTAAGCAACCATCTATAATGCCAACACAACAGAGTCTTAACTCCCACTGAGTGGGCTGTGTGTTTGGGAGTTTTCTAGGAGAGCATTCTTAGACTTAGTTACTCATGATAGAGCTGGAGTAAGAATTTACTATAAAAAATAGAACCACAATTTGAAGTACAAGTAGACAGTACCACAACTGAAGTACAAGCAAATTGTATGAGCAATTAAAGTACAAATAAACAAAAATACCATTGTTAATGGTATGAATGCGACTGCCAGAAACAGGTTAACATTTGCCTTGGAAAGGTCTAAGGGTCATGCAAAGACATGGTCAGACTGATGGACTCTCTGAAAGCAGCCTGTTCCTCCAAGGTAAATGTTCCCGTGTCTCTTGCCGTCACCTATTCCCAAATATCCCACTTGTCACAAACATTGTCTCAAGGATCTTCTGCACATGCTCAGCATCTTTATTGCTAACCACTATCTCAAAGACTTCCTGCAATTGGTCTGTGGCCATCCCTCTTAGACTTTAGCTCTTGCTGCAAGTTTACTAGTTAAACTTTACCTCCCAGGCTCTGCACATATGCAGTAGCATCCATACCTCAACCTCCCTCCTCAAGAATGAATAAAAGCTGTGGACCAGTGTCCAGTGGGGCCTTCGCCTAAGAGTGAGGTCCCCTGGCCTGCCCCTTCAATCTGCTCTGTGTCTGTGTCATTCTTTTCCCCTCAGGTGTGCCGCAGAATGGTAACTAACATTAATTGTTTGGATTTTATTTTATTTTTATTTTTGTTTTTTGCGGTACTGGGGATTTTAAATGTCCATGTGGTAGATAAGGTGGCCATATTGGATGGGACTTGGTTGCTGAGGAGGGGGTCCCTGGGGAGTGTGGCCAGGAACAGGGTGTTCCCCAGGCCAGTTGCTGCAGCTTCCTGTACTTTCCTCTCCCTGCAGCTGTGAGCTGACACAAGCTCTTTCCTTTTCCTCTCTGCTCCCCACCATGATGTCCTGAGGACCTGCAGTCTTGGCTCCTGCTTGGAAACTGGTCTAACATGGACTGAAATCTCCAGATTCCTGAACAATTAAACTTTCCTTCCTCTAAGCTGTGGTCGCGAGGTATTTTTGGTCACAACAATGAGAAAACTGACTGAAATGAGCATGTAGATAAAAATGTTTACAGGGACATATTAAAACAGGCATAGATAAACTATGACAAAAAAATCAATTCATAAATCAGGGGGTTAACACAACAGAGTCTTAACTACCACTGAGTGGGCCGTGCGTTTGGGGTTTTCTAGGAGAGCATTCTTAGACTCAGTTACTCATGATAGAGCTGAATTTGGCTCTGTCTGCTCAACATATGCTTCCCAAGTCACTAATGCAGGGCAACAAAATGTGGGGGATCAGGTGACAGTTCTGAAATGCAACTTTTCCACTCACAGCTCGCAGCCAGAAGCAGCTGGGAGATACCCCTTCACTGCAAAGGGTCTGACAGGTACCTGAATCATCCCTGATCTGCAAATGTTCTCTCCCCTCCCCCCAGGGAAGTGATTGTTAAGAATTCAGATGAGGCAAATATATTCACCCAATGGAGGGTGGTTAATGATTGGGATTTTTGTGAATTAAAAATACAACGTCATTATCTTTAAAACTCCACCATGCATAAAAATATCAACACGTCACCTCATAATATTGTTTATGCCCTTTTGGTTCCACTTTAGATAAAAATTTTTAAAAAAGCAGAACAATAATCTTCAATTTATGAAATCATTTGCATTCTCTTCGTGTAATACTCACCTTTTACATTGCTGTGACCAAAATACTTGACAAGAAAAACATAGAGGAGGAAGGTTTATTTGGTTTATTTGGCTCAGGGTTTCAGAGGTTCAGTCCATGGTTGGTCAACTCTAAGGTTGAACCCTCATGGCAGCAGGACATGGTGGAGGAAAGCTGCTTAGTGCTGCCAGGAAGCAGACAGAGACAGAGAGAAAGCAGCCAGGGACAGATACAGTCCCCAAGGCCATGCCCCCAGGGACGCACCTCCTCAAGCCATGCCCCGCCCTCATCCTTGCTGCACTGGGTACATGCTTTCAACACATGAGCTTTTGGGGGACATTCCAGATGCAAACGACAACACACACTTACAGCGACACTCAATGCTTCTTAAAAAATCTAATAAACCCCTCACCTTTGACAATATAACTAACTTTAAAACATCATCATGTAGAAAAGAAGTTTTAAATGTGTACAAAATTTCAAACATATAAACTTCTTTGTAATATATCATTTTAGTTTCTTTTTGACTTTTTTATTGGACATATAAATTCATTATTTTACTGTACCTTTACAACAGCCAGCTAAAAAATGGTAAGAAATATGTATGCTGAGTAAAAACTTCTCAACAACTATTTAGTCAACCTAAGTGACTCTCAACCTAAAATCAGAAGGAACATTGACTTGGTTATGAAGAATGAGAATAAAATATGAACAAAAACAAACCATCTCCATCACCATAAACATGACTGATGTGGGCATGCATGAAAAGAAATTGAAAAAAAAATCGCTGCCAGTTTGAATGTTCTCACTTCTTTTAGTTTAGAATTCTCAGAATCTAGAATGTACAGAATTAATTACACAGGATTCACCTTGGCTAACACAGGATATAAATTTATGGACTCAAGGATTTGCTTAACTGGTTATGTTAAAAGATAGGAGTGTTGCATATATTATAAATAAATATAAATATTTTATGGTGTATATCAAGTACATAGAAATGTTTATAAACATTTTGTGTATGGTATATATCAACTATGAATATATTATGTTCCTATCTATTTAAAAATAAATCAATTCTGGAAATTATTGATATGAATCCTAAAAAAGATGTGTATAGCCTAAGGAAATAAAAGGATGGTATTATTGCAGCAAATATTTCTGCATTTCCTACCAGATAGTAAATGCAGGGGTTTCAATTTTGAGAATTTCCTGTTCCTTCAACTATCAGTAGCTTGCATCATAAGGGATAACAATCAGCCGGGCATGGTGGCGCAGGCTTGTAATCCCAGTACTTTGGGAGGCGGAGACCGGAGGATCCAGGTTCGCGGCCAGCCTCAGCTCTGTCTCTCTCTCTCTTCCTGTCTCTCCCTCTCTCTCTCTCTCTACCCAGTGAGGCCCTCTGCAACTTCGTGAGACCCGGTTTCATAATAAAGTATAAAAAATAGGGCCGGGGGTGTAGCCCGGAGGTAGAACGCCCTGGGTTCAATCCCCGGTACCGCAAAAAAAAAAAAAAAAATAAGGGATAACAATCTACAAAGAAGAATTACTCCCAGTGCAAAGTATAGTAGGGCACATGTGTGGAGGGACACATTGCCTTGCCCTGGTGGGACAGAGGAAAATGAACATTAATTCAGGAAAGTAGGGACATTTCCCCACAGAGCTTTTCTATTGCTGAATTATTCTTACTACAGCCAAGAGATTACAAAAATGTCTTGATTTCTCCCCCCTCAGAAAGAAAATGTTGCAGTTTTGCTAAGGCTGTTTTACATTTTCCATGACAATGCACTGTAATTTTATAGTGAGGATAAATATGAAAAGTTTTAAAACGTATTTTCTTGTTAAAGGCAATACCTAAGTTCTACAAGTGAAAATGCAGCTCTAATGCATACACCTCAGAAAATTTTCTCATTATGTGGTGTCAGTATTATCAGAACAAACCAAGTGAAGTTGGAAATCAAATGTATTGTCCAAGATTTGGTTTCTCCACAATTGTTTAGACATATCTTTGAATTCTTTCAGAAAAATGACCTAGTCCCTGGTTTTCTATTACCTCAATTTTACCAGGATTGAAAAGGACAAAAAAAATCTTTCTCTAAAACGTTGTAGAACAGTATTACTTGTAGAGAAAAAGACACTGAAGTTTCAGATAACACAGGTTTGTGAAATTTTATACTTTTGTGTCAGTTTTAGAAAAGAGAGCTTCTTTATAAAGCTCAGTTTGGGATTGCTCTAGATGGAAATAACTAATATGACTCTGATGGATATTTTACAAAGTAAAAATCCATGTGCAAAATGTCTAATTGAATAATAATAATCATTGTAAAATACAGTAATTTTGCTAGGCCTGGTGGCAC
Source organism: Glis glis (assembly GCA_004027185.1). Classification (NCBI taxonomy): domain Eukaryota; kingdom Metazoa; phylum Chordata; class Mammalia; order Rodentia; family Gliridae; genus Glis; species Glis glis. The sequence continues at coordinate 15,456 of PVJS01025567.1, forward strand.
AAGCCTGGAATCCCAGTACTTGGGAGGCTGAAACAGGAGAACCTCAGGTTCAAGGCCAGCCTCAGCAACTTAGCATGATCTTGTTTCAAAATAAAAAATAAAATAAAGCTGGGGGTGTAGTTAAGAGGTAGAGCACCCCTGGGTTTAATCCCCAGCACTACAAAACAAAACAAAACAGCTATTTATTTAAAGGCAAAAATAACAAAGATGGATATTAAAACCTGAGGATGAAAGGAGGAAAATATTTGGGAAATATTTGGATTCAAATAAAATAGCCCTTACATGTTATTATTGAGGAGTCAAGAACCAGTGTAATTTCTCATGCAGTATGACCACCCAGTTCTGCACAGATTTAAAATGCTGGATTTTCCCTTTGTAGCACTTACCATATTTGTCATTATAAACATGTGTGATGGTTATATGGTTAACATTCTCCTTCCTAGGTTGAGTGTAAATTCTGTAAATGTAAGTAGTGTGGTTATTTTTTTTTCTTCTTGGCACCTTTTAAATCCTCAATATAGATTTTGAAAAGTTGTTGGATGAAAGATTAGAAAATTATTTCATAATTAATAGAAACCTGATTATATCTGTATAGTGAATTGACAAATTATTTGTTTTCTATATGTAATGGAAAATCATGTGATGATTATGTATTTCCAAGTGTCTCTGGAAGGAAAATTTATACTAGAAACCTAGGAGACACATGACCTGTAGTGGAGAGCCCACAACCAGCTGAAGATTCCTTATGTCTCTGGCTTCATGCTAAACCAAATATGACACTTGGTAAAGGGTCATTTTCTAATCTCTCTCTTTTACTAGACTAGGATGTCATTCACAGACTGGAAAATACAAATTAAACCTTTAAGAGAATCAAACTTTCATGTTTGACTAGTATTTTTATTGTAACTTTAAAAATATTTTCAATGTTCAGTATTTTAAATTAAATTTATTTATTCATATATAAAACAAATTATATATATTATTAGGATAATGTGTGATGATTTGCTATATGTATACATTACATAATGCTTAAATCAGATTAAACACATCTATCTTCTAAATTATTTGTCATTTCGTTGTGGTAAAAAATGTTGAAAATATTTTCCTCTAGCTTTTTGAAACATAAAATTCATTATGGTATCTATATTCATCCTACCATGTATAGCACACCAGAACTTCTTGATAGAATATAACTGTAACTTAGTACCCACTGATCAACCTTTCCCTGTCTCTCCCTCTGAATCTCCCCAGATCAGAAGGAGCATTCAGGAGGGAAATAAGTCAATTGTCAATTTTCCTAACAAATAAGAAAAAGAGATTTATGAAGGATAAAAAATAATTTTTAAAATAATAGGTGAGTTTAAAATATACCTCTTGATACAGGCAACTTGAATTATGTATAACGTTTCAGTGTTCCTAATAAGACAACTACACCAGATAGTTATAATTAACTTCCCACATTTTGTCATGTATAATATCTCTATGGTATTCCAGTCTTGGTTATATGGTATACTGAGAGTGGCAAAAGTCAGATGTCATTCACTATGAGTGTTTTTGGTCTAGTGGAAAATTGGAAAGACTTGAAGTTGCAGTGATTTCCTCTCTGGCACATGAAGAACTGATCAAGTAGCAGGATAAAGTAGACAGACCATGCTATTCAGCAGCAGCAGATCAATTTTTGCAAATTATTAGGTACATTGACCGTGGGTAGATCAAGTTAATTTTTCTGACCTGTGTGTGTGTGTGTGTGTGTGTGTGTATGTGTATATATATGTGCCATTATATTACCCTTACTACAAAATTCACTCTTATAGATAGCAATAAAAAACATGAAGTATGGAAACATGCTTTGAAAACTATAAAGAAGAGGCCGGGCATGGTGGCGTACGCTTGTAATCCCAGTACTTTGGGAGGCGGAGACCGGAGGATCCAGGTTCGCGGCCAGCCTCAGCTCTCTCTCTCTCTCTCTCTCTCTCTCTCTCTACTTAGTGAGGCCCTCCGCAACTTCGTGAGACTCGGTTTCAAAATAAAGTATAAAAATAGGGCCGGGGGTGTAGCGCGGAGATAGAACGCCCCTGGGTTCAATCCCCGTACCGCAAAAAAAAAGAAAACTATAAAGAACTACCCTATACTTATTTTTTATTGTGTAGTATAATGAAAACAGGCAGTGTAAAATAACTAAAATGAATCTGAAAACTCTATTACCAACAGACAATCAAAAAAATCCATCATCAGGTATTCTGAAACTGACTTTAATTTAGAATTGAGTTTTGATGAAAAATAACATTTAATTTATGAAGAAAGTAATTTATTTTGCATTTTATACAGGCACACATACACACACACAAACACTCATGCACACACACACACAAACACCACAGAAGATTTTCAAGACCTGATCTTGATTTAACATGATGAAAAACTAAAACCTTTCAAAAATCCTAAAGGGAAACTTGACCACTGTTTCAACTCTTCACTGTACTTATGACAGCCTTTAAGCAATACAAATGTCAGCTGCCAAAATTCATTAGAGTTATATGAGAATTCCCTTTTGAATCCACAGAAATTCATTGATTGATTCTGAGCATCTACCACTTCTATCAATTAAGGTTAAGCTGAAAACAACTGCCTACTGCCAGGTATATGTAGCTGACATTGACAGATAAGAGCCATTAACTGGCTTCTATTACACATTTATGGGGGGAAAAAAAGTGCCTCCGATGGTTTGATTGGTGCAATGAACTAATGATGGAAATGCTCTTTCCTGTGGCTTACTGTTTATCAATTGATGCATGTGCTCTTACAGGAGGAAAATATCAATTTTTTTGGAGCCTTGGCTCACTCTTCACTGCACCTATTGTTGATGGTGATTGAATGCTAAGGACCATGTGAAATGCTGAAGAAGACAGCATCTTAGTGGAGAATTATAGATTAGTAATTCTCATCCAGGGACTACAGGCAGAGTTAGTGGAAAATAAAAGGATTCATTTAAAATATAGGGTGATGATGACAACATGATGAGCTAACCCAAGAAAGAACATTGTCAAAACTCAGGAAATGGGAACCTTTCGAAAAGCTATACATAGGACAACGTTTTCTCCAATGGCACATCATTCATGGAAAGGCAGGGAGACAGAGTTCTGTTGTTGGTCTCAGTTGTAGCCATCCCCTCACTGTTTTATAGATACGATCTTGAAATAATTACTACACGCAGATTTTTAGAGCCATAATACTGCTAATAAGCTTTATATGTACAAGAGATCTTTCTTTGTCATATGAAAACAGAAAATATTACTAGCATTTGGGGCTATAAAATTAATCAAGCTATAATTTGTGTTTTAAGGACCCACAAAATTTCTCTAAATCAAGATTTCACATGAAACTCATTTTAACAATAGATTTTAATAGATCTTTCTAAACTAGCATGTCCGAGCCAAAATATCAAAAGCTATCTTTGAGATAACACATTACCTTCATGTAATACAGTTATTTTTCCTAATCTAAGGGAATTTTATTTTTGATTACATAGGAAATGATGTTTATGTTTAATAATCACCTATAGTTTTACTAACTAAACCTAATACAGAGACTTAAGGGAACTGTTAGTACAAAGAAAACTGAAAGTAAAAACAAAGGAAAAGCATAGAATAAAGAAATTAATGGAACTGGAGAATATTATCATAAGTGAGATTAGTCATTCACAAAAAGTGAAAGGTCAGATGTTTTCTCTCATATGCAGAAACTAGGGAGAAATTGGGATACAGGAGGGACTCCAGACAATGGAGGAGAACCTAGTAGAGTGATGGAGGGGACCTAACTGAGACACAGGAGGGGAGAGGACTTGAAGAGGGAAACACCTCAATGGACATGATGTACAGACACAAACTTACCAAAGCCAATCACTGTGCTGAGCATGGGAAGGTGGGGAGGGAGAGGGAGTGGGTGGGGACAGGGGGAGGGCTCAAAGAGTACTGTTTGTATGTACGCCTCTATCACCCTGAACTTCATCAAGATGTATGATTACAATGCACCAATAAAAAAAGAAATCACACATTAACACTGAAATAAAACAAGAAAATGCCCAGAAAACATACTTGAAAATCAAAATCTAGTATGATAGATAGAATAATGCACCCCTAGCCCACCCCCCAAAAAACCCACATCTGAATACCTGTAACTTGTGACTATGTTACCTTACATAGAAAAAGGGTGTTTGCAGATGGGATTCAGTTAAGGTATTAACTGAATGTAAGGGTGGCATAATGTAATCATGTGGACCCTTAGAGAGTGAAAGACTGAGATTTGACCATATAAACAGAGAAACAGAATGATACATCCTTGGAAAGACCGTGTGGGCCACTAAAGGCTTTGAAGATGAATGACTGCAGCCACAAGCCAAGGAATGCAGGGATCCCCTTAAAGTGTAAAACAAAACAAAACAGAGAAACATATTCCTCTTTAGATATTTCAAACTGAATGCAGCAGCTCTTTGACTTTAGCCTATTGAGACAAATAACATACTTCTGATCTGCAGAACTGAAGATATTAAATTTGTATTGTTTCAAGCCACTTCATTTGTGGTAATTTGTTACAACCATAGGAAAGTAATATGTCAGCTAACTCACTGGTATTAGCAACTACCCTTGAAAATGTTAATATTAGAGCATGCTTAATCAGAGTTATGACATTATCAGCAGTATTGAGAAAATCATGCACTATTTAGTTATTCAAGTAGTGTATCTGTTCTGACTGAATTGATAATCAAATACACAAACTGGTTGATATAGGAAAAATGAATGATCATTTGCATTGTTTGACAAGTATTATAACTACATGCTTTATTTAATCAAAATGTTTATGGTCTCATGACCATGTAGCAAAAGTTAATAAAAAACAGCCAAGCAGTCTAGCAGCTCCTGTACAGCAGAAAACAACCCTGAACCACGAATCCAAAAGTTTCCATCCTCCTCCTGGCTGACACTCGTTAGCTTTATAAACTTGAAAAGTTGACCATTGACCTTTCTTAATGCTCTGGGGTTTTTGTCATCATTGTTTTATCAGTTATGAAGAAACATCCTTCAGAGAATCAAAATCAACAATATGTGTGAAAAGCAGATGATACAGCGGCACATGGTTGAAAGACATGTGAGATCTACCAAATCCCCAGGACCCATCTGAATCATTTGAAATCTCTGTATGCAAAGAAAATTCTTTCTTCTATATCTGACTCATTTATATTTTTATTCTATTTTGGGGGCCAAAACAGTGTTTTCCGTTCGGAAACATGTTCCAAAAATTTGAGAACATCTTCCGATGCTTTTTAAAGAAGGTGCTATAAATCCACTTGGTTGAATTTTGGAGATACACCTGCTCAGATGATACATAAAGAAGAAATGATGTTCAAGTATCTTTTCAGACACAGCTGTGCATTATCACTTCTTAAATATTTTCTGGCATCTTCCCAAAACCTTTAAGCATAAATCCTGAAAACAGATGTTACTCAATCACAGTCCACAAATGTGTTTGCTTGATAACTTCCAATATTTAAGAAACGTGATCTCTGGAAATTCAGAATCTATATTTTTCCTTCTATTAACTCCCATTCTGATGAACTATGCTGTAGCTCACACCCTTACACTATTTCGCAAATGTTTGCTCATTCTAGGGTCATTTTCTTAAACATTTACTTCCAAAATATTCAGTTTAACTGTCAATGATAGACTCTCTCCTATCTTCTTATTTCCTGGCTGTAGGTATCAGAAACTTTTGCTTTATTTTGCTATTGCTACCCTAGTTCATCCAATATTGAATAACATTTACTGTACATTTCATAATAATGTCTCTGTGGAGAACCTAAATTACAATCTCATTCTCCTTAACTCTTTGAGTCTATGTATTATATGCAATATATAAGAAAATTTGAAAGCTATATGTAAAAACTCTCCAAATTTCCAGAGACATTGCCCCAAGTATTCATCAAATACTCATTGAATACACTTAATTGCCAAGCCCCCAGTCAAGTAAAAGATTCCAGAGCTGAATTCTGAATTCTTTCACATGTAGATGTTCCTTCCTTCCTTCCTTCTTTCCTTCTTTCCTTCCATCCTTCCTTCCTTCCTTCCTTCCTTCCTTCCTTCAGATTAAACCCAGGAGCATGCTACCTCTGAGCTACATCCCCAACTCATTTTATTTTATTTTTTAAATTTTGAAACAGAGGCGGGCGTGGTGGCGCATGCTTGTAATCCCAGTACTTTGGGAGGTGGAGACCGGAGGATCCAGGTTCGCGGCCAGCCTCAGCTCTCTCTCTCTCTCTCTCTCCCTGTCTCTCTCTCTCTTTCTGTACTTAGTGAGGCCCTCCGTAACTTTGTGAGACCCGGTTTCAAAATAAAGTATAAAAAATAGGGCCGGGGGTGTAGCGCAGAGGTAAAACGCCCCTGGGTTCAATCCCCGGTTCCGCAAAAAAAAAAAAAAAAAATTGAAACAGAGTCTCACTAAGTTGCTGCGGTCCTCCAGTCCCAGCCTCCCAAGTACTGGGATTAGAGTTGCGCCACCACGTGCACTTCTACCTCCAGTTCTTAACTTCCTCCTATGTGCCTTTGGCCTCCAAATCTGTATCTCTAAATCTAATTTTAATTCCAAAGTCCAATTAACACATCTAACTTCATATTGGTCATCATCTCAAATACCAAATAATTTCTCTAATTTTATCAATCATTTTTAACAACTAAATGCCCTTTTTCATTCTTCCTATTGACATCAGTATAATGAGTGTGAAATTGTCACTAGCTGTAGCTAACAATTGTAAACAATTGTAAACAATCTTGTAGAATAGCATGAATAATTCTTTTTGACTCATTCTTATCAGCCTCTTCTTTGATAAGAGTTCATACTTCCCTCTATCTATAGATATCCTAAGAAAGGTTTTCATTTTTTATACTTTTATTGGTACATTATAGTCTCACATGATAATATAGTTCACCATGATCATAACATAAATGCACACAAGGTTTTTCAAATGGGATATCCTTGTTGGCAGAGGTAGGCAGGTGACAGAGGCCAAATCATCCTGTCCGTTCTCCATGGACAGATGTAGGTTGTGTATTGGATATGGAGGACCTGGACCTGGCAAGGAAGAAGTCTCTATCCTCCCTTATCATGAGGCTGTATGAATCAAAATGCAATAAACTGTGGCTATTGTTTTCAACTTGTAGAGACACAGAATCTAATACAATCCAGCTACACACACACAACAAAAAAGAAGGAATTTATGCAAAGATGAGGACTCAAAATTAGGATCAAGTGTTCGTGAGCCTTGAAACATATTAATATATACACCAGAAGGCCAAGAACATTCTAAATGAACTTATGGTTATAAAATGATCTACAAAAATCATTTCTATTATTAAAATTTATATTTTTGTTCCATCATGCTCCAAATCATGTCCAGCAATAATCCTGATGTATTGGTCATCTTCTATCCCCAAGTAAGTAGTTTTCCGTTATAAAATAGCTTTAGTTTTTCCTTATTGCCTCATGTTAGTTGCAGATGTCTTAGTTCAAGTCCTGATGGCCTTGCCGACATGGTCATCATTTCCCTTCCCCAAGTTCAGTGCATATTCAATGTCCTTCCATGTTATCAACACAAAAGTCTTATCAAAATAAAAATGTGATAATTCCCCTTCTTTACTTTAAATCTCTAGAAAATGTACTTCATTTCCACAGAATTCAGTACAAACCCTCCTCATGCTCAAAATTGCCTGATTGAAGTCCCACATTTGAAACACTTTGATATACATCATTTCTTTCCCCTCCCAAATCCTTTTCCTATGCTTCCTTAGATGTGCCGAGCACCTTAGAATTTTGCCAAAGGTACATATGGATTTGTGCAACCATTCTTCACAAATGCAGTTTCCTTCGTCATATGTAAACTCTTTTCCTCTTCAGAAGTTGATATGAATGCTGAGTTCCTATCTTTAAAAGTGCAGATCAGTTATTGCCTAAATCCTAGGGCATCCCTGGGATTCATCCAAAATACCCACCTATGCTGGACGTGGTGGCGCACGCTTGTAATCCCAGTACTTTGGGAGGATCCCGGTTCGTGGCCAGCCTCAGCGCTCTCTCTCTCCCTGTCTCTCTCTCTCTCTCTCTCTCTCTCTCTCTACTTAGTGAGGCCCTCCGCAACTTTGTGAGACCGGTTTCAAAACAAAGTATAAAAAATAGGGCCGGGGGTGTAGCGTGGAGGTAGAATGCCCTGGGTTCAATCCCTGGTACCGCAAAAAAAAAAAAAAAAAATACCCACCTACTTTCCCAACTCCCTAGACCTTTTGCTACTATACTGCAAACATCTGCTCATTTCTGTAGCACATTTATAATTTAAGTTTTCATAAGAACCTTCAACTTTTTGCATTGTGATTATATAATTTCAAATATGTTCTATACTATGGTTCTGGTTGTATTTTCGGTATTTAAAGCACAACCTTAGCCACAGTTGGTGTTCATGAAATTTGCCTAATTTAATTAAACAAATTTAGTAACTGACTGGCTAGTCATATTACAATTTTCTCATAGAGCGATCCAGTTACACTTACTATTATACATCTCAGCAATCAAATACGTCTAAACCATCAACATGTGCGTTCTCTGCTTATCATGTCAGTTCATCTGCTACCCAATTATCACTCTGCTGAACAGCACACACCTGGAATTAATTTAGTCTCGGATTACTGTGACAATTTCAAACTCTTTTCCATAGTATATTACAAGCAATTGAGGAAATTACAGTCTGTTCACAATACTTAGTATTCCATGGAAAGTTTCTGAAAAAGCCGACAATTTGGAAACCAGGATTCCCTGTTGGGAGTTCAACCATGAAATCAACGACAATTATGAAGTTTCCCTACACATTTAGATCTTAAAACTAATTCATGAGACACAATTTGTCCACCAGTCAGTGGTCTTGTTGAGCTCTAAGGTGATATTCCTCAAAGTATGGTATTTGGAGCTCCTAAATCTGATGCACAAGGGTTTCCTTTTAAAAATGTGGATTTCAAGCTGGGCGTGGTGGCGCACGCTTGTAATCCTAGTACTTGGGAGGCTGAGACCTAAGGATCTGGGTTCGCGGCCAGCCTCAGCTACTTAGAGAGGCCCTCCGCAACTTAGTGAGACCCAATTTCAAAATAAAGAATAAAAAATAGGGCTGGGGGTGTAGCTTGGAGGTAGAATGCCCCTGTTTTCAATCCCCAGTACTGCAAAAAATAAAATAAAATAAAATAAATTAAATAAAAAATAAATAAAAATGTGGATTTCTATCTCTAAGACCCACTCTTAATCTTTCAGGAGGGAATCTGAATGTCTCTTTCTTTCTTTCTTTCTTTCTTTCTTTCTTTCCTTCTCTCTCTCTCTCTCTCTCTCTCTTTCCTTAATGCAATTATTCTAAGCAATTGTGATGGTCACTAAATAACAAATGCTTTATGAAAAGTAGAGCTATAATAAAACCTATTCACTGTTGTTCAGACATGGATGGATCCCTCTGAAGATGAACCAATCTGAAGGGGGAACTTCCTGCTTCCTGCTTTCCTACTTAAACTAAATAAATAACTATATGCCTGACCCATAGGAAGCACCTAGTAATTAAAACCTATAGTCATTACTTTTTTGTTATGGAAAATTCAATTCTAAGAGAAACTAATTTACATTGCAAAAATAATCTCTTTTTCCTTTAATTGAGCTGCTAATTTTGATATTGGAGGCTAACCCCAGGGGCGTTCTACCTCTGAGCTACATCCCAAGCCCCATTTTATTGTTTATTTTGAGACAGGGTCTTGATAATTTGCTGAGGCTGGTCTTGAACTGGCAATCTGCTGGGCCCTCTACCCAGTGCCATGAAAGGGCCTGGTGAACTAACAGAAGCCTGCTCTGTAGTACTGGGCCTCTCCCACGTGGCAGTAATTCAGCATATTAATGGCAAAGATGGCGCTGGAGAATTCCTCAGGTGGAGGTTCCGCAGGTAGTTCCGGAAGTGGCCTCGGAAGGGCCGTGATTGGTGGTTACCTCCTTCCGTACTCATAGACGACAGGTGTCTCTACCTATGAGAGATCCCAGGAGAGCGTGGTGTCACACCCTACTCATTGCGAACTTCCTGTACTATAAAAGAGAGTTGTGCTTTCTAATAAACGAGTTTTGCCAAGACTTGACTCCCGGTTAGAGGTATGGTTATTTCTCTAACCGTCCGGTGTCTGTTCCCTCATCAGCTTCGCGTCTCTCTTTCTCTCTGGCTGGTCCCGAGAGACCGATGGACGCCCCCGACAGCAATCCTCCTGTCTTAGCCTCCCAAGTGCTACCACACTTGGCAGAGCTGCCAATTTTAGATAAAATATGACATTTTTATGTCACAAATACTTTTTCAATATCACTATATGCTGGGTAGATGGAGATGATTTTTATGTGAACTTTTTTATTGTTATTTTCTGTTTTGTTTGTTTGGTTAGATAGAACAAATCAATATGGCTCATTTCAGCTTGACCTTTTTTTTGGTCTTTTTTTGTCTTTTTGGCACTGGGGATCGTTCAGAAAGGCAGGGTATTTAACTCTAACTAATTCATTAAAAGGAATGACATTGGCCACCTTATATCATTTCTCTAAGTGTTTCTTTTGTCATCTCTGAAATAATAATATACATTGAATAAAATATGAATTTTTAAAATAAATGATCTTTCACTCCTTTCTTTCAATTATTCTCAATAAATTATCCTAGCATGTGCGGGGCCCTTTACTCGGTGCCATGAAAGGGCCCGTGAACTAGCAGAGGCCTGCTCTAGAGTACCGGGCCTCTTCCACGTGGCAGCGATTCAGCAATTCAGCGATTCAGCATATCAATAGCAAAGATGGCGCTGGCAGACCCGCCCCACCTAGCCTCAAGAGGGCTGTAATAGGTTATAGGGGGCGTATGACCCGACCCGTTGCGTGCCATGGGGCCACACCCTACTGCCCGGGGATTCCTTTATGGGTTTCACTTTAAAACTGCCCTGTTTTCCTAAATAAACGAGATTTGCTCGACATATTCTCCCGGCTCGTGGTGAGTGCTTCTCGAGTCGTCGACGCTCACTTTTCCCTGTCAGTCCGCGTCACTCTCGGGCGGGACCTGAGAAGCATGAATGATTTTAGTCATTTATTTTCCCTTGATCTTTAAGCTTGACCTTAAGTAGAAAACCATTTCTTGCTGGGCGTTGATAGTACACATCTATAATCACAGTCACTGGGGAAGCTAAGGCATAAGGATCCCAGGTTTGAGGCCAGTCTCAAAAATTCAGCGAGACCCTCAGCAACTTTGAGAGACCTTGTTTCAAAAAAAAAAATAGGAAGTGTTGGGAATGTATGTTGAAGGTAGAACACTTGTGTAGCATGTGTGAGAATCTGGATTTAATCCCCAGCATCAAAAAAGGAAGACAGGGAGAGAGAGAAAAAACAATTTATTGGGTGTTTATGAAGTCTAATCAGACCAAAAGTGGGGGCAAAAGAAAAATAGCAAAATAAAACAAACAAACAAAAAATCTAATTGAATTTTCAGAGATGATAAAGTGGTAGTTTTAAATGTGATATTTTGGGGAAAGCATGTAGATGATATGAGACAGATAATGAAAGAAATTCTACGTTAGGATTATGCGCTTGCTTCATAGTCTCCAAGAACTCCAAGTGAGTGATTTTAATATTTTGCAATTTCATTTTTCACATGGAATATTTTCTTTTAACTGCAATTCTGCTCTGTGAGTCATACACAGGGATCAAAGCTTCATGCACCTCACAACCTCCCCGTGACGAACGGAGGAAGTGGTCCACGAAGAGCCCTCACACTCTTGCATAGACAAAGCCAAGCTAAAACCAACAGTGCCATCTATTCAACTTTCTCTTTCCTGGCCTTTTTTCCTTCTCTTGTAATCTCGTTTCAAGTATATTTCTGAGACAATTTCCCCAGTTTCTCACAACAGTAAAGGGGTAAGAGTTTTTTTGCTGTTTTATTTCAGAGCTCCTTGGTGTCACCTCAGTGAGTACCACTGACAGAACTGTTTGTGATCTTTTCTTCCAGCCTGTGTTTGTGATTCTTTCCTTGAGAATCAGTCACCTTTGACAGCTCCCCCGCCTCCGCTAACCTGCCTTCTATTCATGAAGTTGCTTAGCCAATAGTGTGGAGTCAAAGGCTTGAAGTCTAATTTTGACCTTTTTATGCATAGGCACTGAGGGGTGGCCCTTGCTTGTCTGTCTTCTTTGCTTTTTTTTTTTTTTTTTTTTTTTTTTT
>PVJS01025568.1:0-17683 GCA_004027185.1 Glis glis
TGAAGTCTGGCTCGCCCCACCGATTTCATGAGAATGAAGTTTGCCAGATTCAATGTGTTCATGTTGAACTTGGAAGTTGTTGTTTACTTTGAAAAGTCAAGTTTTAGTTAGTATGCTTAATTAAAATGTATACTATTTCTCTTTCATTAAAGTGTAGCCAATTAAGAAGGCAGAGGTGAATCAGAATTTTGTACCATTTTTGTGGCATGCAAAGTTATATGAGATATATACCTCTCTGGTACGTCTTATTACATGATATATAAAGTATTCTGACTATCATGGCACATATCATAGGGGAGAAAACATCTTTTATTTCAAAAAATATCTCCTTGACTTTGTCTAACATCTTTATTTAATGTTACATCATCAGTCAATTATACTTAAGATTATCTATTTATTTTTAATCTATGAGAAAGTATTGACAAAAACCTTCATTTCTGGTAAGGTGAAAGAATTTGTTCCCTAAAAACAAAGAAATATTGGACTTTCAAGCAAAGCAAAATAAGAGTGTTCTATGAATCTGTTTTTGCATAATTTGAATTTAACATTTTCATTCCAGAGGAGAAAAATACTTTAAGTCTATGCATAATGTCCTGGGTCTGGAAAGTGCTCTGAGAATGCCTGGTGGACATGTTTCGCTGATCACACTGAGAAGGGTTCTTTATAGTTTCATCAATCAGTATCTTATAAATTTGACAATCCCAGATGGTTTGTTCCACTATGGAACATTTAGTGACATAGCAGGCTGTACGGTTGTACAGTTGATTATGTTGAAACAAGCTAAATGTTTTTTTTTGTCAAAATTTATCCAGGGACAAAAATTGAATAACTTTAGAGATGGGAATTTTCTATTCTGAGATGTACAACTCTAAGTAAAACAACTAGAAGAATGTCTGGGTTTTGCTCTATTTCTTTCGACTGTCCCCTTGACTGCTCCTGATGACACAGCTGATTCATGCCAACAGTGACAAAGGCTGTTAGTATCGGCCCCTAATGGTGAAGACCCAAATGGTCTGGTGACTGTTAGCATAGCTTAGAGTCTTAGGAAAAAGAAACTGCCCTGTGAGTCGGAAATGGTGCCAATAGGTTTAGAGCAATATTTTCTTCAACAAGCATTCTTTGTATTTAATGCATCTTTTTCATGGTCTTCATCAAAATGAAGCTAAACAACAGCAAAACAAATACTCTTTATTGACTCATTTTAAAAATAGAGAAAAGAGAGCCAAGGAGAAGGAAAACAAACAGTTTCTTTTTCTTTTTCTCTCTCTTATTTGTTTCTCTCCTTATTGTTTTTATTTATAAAAAGTATAATTGTGGTAGGAAAATAAATGTGCAAATATGCTCAGAGATGAAATGGCAAAAGATAAATGAAATTTAAAAGCTCTTTTCTCTACCTCCCCTGAATGTAATGTCCTTTAACTCTCTTAAGATTATATGCAACATTATTGTTTTATTCCTCTTTGTTATATCTTAAGAGGACTGAAAATCAAAATAGTTTACCAATCTTGAATTTTTAAAGGCCTTTTGAAAAAATCTTTGTGTTGATTTACATATTAGATATGCATACATATATAGATATAAACACATACATACACACAACTCCATCTCAATGCAATAAGAAAACACAGCATAACATATGAACAGAGTTTTCTGCAATAAAGTGGTTTTATAGCTTATGGACAGAATTACTTGAATATGACTCATATTGTGGGAGTATATATGATTTTAAAAAGTTTCTTTGGCTAATATGAGGCTGCTAAAACTTCTTTCTAGGGTGCTATCATCATTTCTAAGTTGTAAAGTACTGTTATACTCATATTTCTATGTCGGTACTGGCAGGTCAGGCTGGTTTTCATTTTTGTATTATTGCCCTTGCTTTTCTAAGTGATATTACAGACTACAGAAATGTCTGCAACTATAGGCCAGACTCGCCTATTGTCTGGAGTCTAGACAGGCTATAGAAAATTCTGTGTGACATATAATAGGCCAAACAATTTGTAGGGTTGTTTATCCCTATAAATTCACTACCAGGGGGGGAAAAAAACAAGGATGTACTATTTTATTGAGCGTAGGTAATATTACAATCTTCTAGCCCTTCTCTGAATGACCAAAAGTCAGGATAGGCTTATACACTTGAACAATTCTTTCTGTATTATTTGATCATACACAAAGCAACATACAGCTCAGAAAGTCTCATATTTAATAAAATAGTTTTGTCTTAACTATAGTTTCCTTCCTAAGTATTTTTGTATAGTATCTTATATTTCTCCTGAGGCAAAGAGAAGCATTTTTGTTTCTTTTTTCTCACCTCTGTACCTCATTCTAAATCTCTGAAGACCACAACTGTGGAGGCACCATGTATGGAAGGGAAAGATGACCTCCCTGCCGCGGAGGCTTAGCGGAAGCCCACTTTTGAGGGAGGGTAGATCCCTTCGTGGGCAAATGCTGCCATTACTGTAATTACTGTTGTACCATTCAGCAGCCTAGAACTGACAGAGCATAACTGTACTTAGAGGAAAAGGGCAGCCTCTGAACAGCACCTTCCCAGCCTCCCAAATCACCTCAACTGTAGAAAGCCAGATGGAGTGCCTTCCGGAAAGCTGGTCCATTGAGAATGAGAGGTCACATCCAAGGCTGGTGCGTGGCTGATGAGAGGGAAGAGCTTTGAAAAGGCAGGAAGCAATTTCAAAAAAAAAAAAAAGTAGAGAGGAAAAGGGAAAAAAACATGATGCTGAGGACCCAATTGTTGGTACACTGTGCTACCATTATCAGTATTCAAAATTGGTCCTTTGGTCACCATTAAACCTGAATTCCTCACCAGGGTCATGGTGGCCTTTGAATCAAAAACCTTGCTTTGTGGAACTTTCCAGAAAGAAGATAAAACACTTTTTAGATAAGCCTTATAGTGCAATATATGTAAGAAAGTAAATGGTTATTTTTAGAGTCCACACTGTTGATCTTGGGACCTCGGTATATTGAATAGGTGTCCATCTGTGGAAAAACATCTCACTCTCATTCTCCCACTGTTGACTGAGACCAACATTAGGCTGGAAAGAATGGAGAGAGCAGCAGCTGCTTGTGCCAAGGTCTTACCCACAAGTGAAGATGGCTTCATGGGCATGCGACCTGTACAATTGTAAAGGACCCTGTGCACTGGGGAGCCGTGAGCTAGGTTTAAAGCGATGCTGTCATTGTCTTGCAATTATTACAAACTTTTCAACAACAGGCCCCACATTTTCATTTGCACTGGGCCCAGCCGATTATGTAGACAGTCCTGCCCACAAGAATATTGCTCTTGATACTGATCATAAGGCAAATCAGAAATGAGAAAATTTGGCCCTGACCTAGATCAGTAGGAAGAAGGAGCACTCTCTAGAAAGTGATTAAATGTAGAACATGCTGTATGATTTTCTTATTACCTATTTCTTGAAATGATTTAAAAATGTGAATGAGAAAAGCAAAGATTCTATATTCTAAACAACATCAGGCACATACATGTAGAACTGAAGCCAAACTGGAATTTCTGATTCACCTCCCCACAACCCCATTTTGATCACATCGTAATTTTTTACTGAAAGCATAATGTAATTTTTGGAAAGATCTCAGATGGAGTGGGGTAGGACAGCCTTTCTCTGTCTGAACCTTTGTCAAGAACTCCATGATAAGAGAGACTCCTGTGACTACCAGTGGAGATGGCGCCATTAAAGTGCAGGTAGACTTGCCCTCCTGTGAGACCTGGCACTCAGCAGAGAGGGACTGTGGTGTCACCAGTCACTAACAATCGTCTGCCTCATCTCCTGTCCCAGCTGAGGCTGCAGCTGCCGCAGGGAGTCCCTGCACAGCGCCCCCACGATCATGTTCTCTATTATGTACAATTATCCTCCAGGACTTTTAAGGTGAGCGATGGCTTGACTCCAGATCGACTGGTGCAATTTATTATGAACTTCTAAGGGGTAAACAGAGGATTGCTTATGAGCTCACTGAATTCACCAGACTGAGCATGCCCACCCCGCACCCCCCTTTTCTCCTTTTTGTTACATTTAAATGTCAGTGGCATTAGTAATATCTCGGGGCCTATGACTCAGGAGGTAAAATATAAAACAGTCATGTTTTCAGGTAGGTCACATGATGCCGTGTTTACACAGCACACGCTTTGGGTTGTTTGACTTCAGCATTCTATCTGGAAAATATACCATACACATTTATTTTCACAGATAGGGGTCTATTTTCTTTGCAGAGCAGGTGCTTAACTCCCATTAGCAAAAATGGAAGTTATGCAAATCCAACGAAAGACAGAAGAGACCCCTTGTATTATTTGGCTATAATTTTTATTCTCTGTGTGCTTTCAGAAGCTACTTCGATAAACAGCAGTTATGTACACCATCTAAATTTTCTGAGATCTAAAATAAAAAAATGAACCTAGCTCTTGAATAAATTTTGAGGAGCCTCCAAACTATGGGATACAACCTGTTTGGGTGCTGTAGGGTCCCATTCAATGAATGAAATGTGGGTAAGATAACAAGTCATAAATTAACTCTAAATATAACCTGAAATGTTGAGTGTATTCGAATACACTCATTGAGAGCTGTTAATCATTGTTGGGTTTTTTTCAAATGTGTGAACACACATATTTTAAAGAATTAAAAATAAAAATTACTCACTGCTGTGGCTCCTCTACTGAATAGTGAGATTTTCTGTATATGTGGAGCTGATCTTAGCGCATGGGCCAGTGAGTATAGAATTATTCACGTGTCCTCATGATTGACAGTCAGCCTATCTACCTGTCTTTCTTGCAGATGTGTTTTATAGAAAGCCCGCTGCCATTGTGAATGCTTCAGTGCTGTCACACAGATGCGGCTGTCATAAATATCCCCTAACAACTATGTTTGCTGCTTATCTGAATTAGTTAGAACGCTGTTTGCAGCTCCGGTTTTGAAAGAAGCAGTTTATCTTCCACCTCCTATTATTCCTTTTTCCATTAACCTCTTCCAGGGAAGACTTTGTTTTCAGTTGTGATAAATACACGTAGCTTTCAAATCCCTGATTATATTTTTACAGTAGTCAAATGACAAAATTCCAAAGTCATTTTCAGCTTAAAGTAGGATTGGAAAAACAAAACGATAACTTAAAAACTGTGATTTGTGAGATGGATAAACCTTATCACCCTGCTTTATTGGCCTGGTATTCCATTGACTAATTACCAATGAGTCTTTCTATTTAAACTCTTAACTCTGGTAGCCTTAAAAATAGCTGGTTTGCTATGACTGTTTGGGGCCAAAAGAATAATGGTTATTTCATTACAAATTTTAAAAAATGCAGTACATTTGACATTCGTTCCTCTATTTAAATGCCTCAAAAAATTCTCAGGAAGGAAAGTGCAGATGAATATGAGAGATCAAACATTATTGCTCAAAAAGTAAAGTGTGATTTTAAATATCCAATTAAATATGTTTTTCAAACCCAAGTGAAAAATTAGGCTGAAAAGTCTAATTGGAATCCCAACAAGAGAAACAACCTATGTGCTGTACTTTAGAATGATGGTCAAGATGATATATGTAAGGACTATCAAAAAAGGTCTCCAGTGGGTTTCACAGCCAGCAAGAATAAGAATGAAAAGAAAGAGGTTCTATGTGCCGTTTCTCTTGCACTTTAAATAGCCGTTCAGTGTAGCAACATCTGATAAACTGCAAGTACTGGGAGTTAAAAAGGGTTTGAGTGACATAAAATAAATACAACACATTTATGGATTTTAAGTGGATTACACTTAAGCGGTAATTGTTTGCTTTGTGGAACTCCGCGTTTTCCAGCAGGACAGGGTCTACATCGATTCTCATAAGAACCCTGGGCCTTTATATAAATAACTGTCATCCTTGGGAAGAGGGTATGCAGAACACAAAATACAAAATTAAACTGAGATTTGAGGATTAATTCAAATGAGAATTCCTTAATGGAAAAAAAAACTGCATTTGGAATCAGCCAATTTAATTATGGTGCTTTCTGAAGGCTGTTATCCCCTGCTCAAGAGGAACCTGACTGCTTGGCTCAGCTTTGGCAGCCTCCAGATGAGAAGAGCTGAGCTGGCCTCAGCTTAGCAACCTCCAGTTATGATCACCCCATACCCTGGTGTTTCTCATTAAGGGAGTGTGGCCGAAACTTGCTAGATTCTTGAAGGTCTCTGCAAGTGCTGGCTTATTCTTTGGTAGAGAAACAATATTAGTTTCTTTAGCAGATGCTAAATACTTCCTTTGGTTTTCCCTCCATGGAAGAGAAAAGATAGGCATAAATTTTTCCATGATTCAAAACATGCAGATAAAAGTTAAAAATCCAAATACCTGGTTCTGTCACTAGCTTCTAAATATTCGATAACACAGAATGGACATCAGGATTTTCAGCTGGACTTTTCAGATTGTATCTGAATTTTTAGTGTTATGGCCACAATGTCGTGCAGTTAAGTAAAGGAGGACAAAAGCATATTTGTATGGGCAGATCGGGGTGCTAATAAATATAATTATATAAAATCAGACACTTTGAAATAATATATTAATTCAGTTCTTTGTCATAATAAATTACATGTGTTTAAAAATAATTATGGTAAACGTATGATTGTAATTTTAGTATTAACTTGATTTCTTCTGGGAAAAGTACTTAATTTTTAAAAGAAAGGAAAAGGTGCTATTAATTCCAATTAATGTTATAATTACTCATCTTATAGTGAATGTGGTAGCAGTGGCTTTCGTTTTGATAATGATATATGTAAAAGACCATGATTAGACTAATTATTATATAGTGTGCTTATTCAGGTGGCATTAGTTTATGAAAATGGATTTATAGTATTAACATCTTTTCAAGCAAATTTTTTTCCAAAATTGATACAAAAATACTTATGACTTTATGCACTCTGAGGTGGTTGATTAAATGAAAAGAAAGCCCTAATATCTAATTTTGTAAAAACCAATTAGTGTGTGTATAGTAATTTGTAATATTCAGTGAAATTCATATATTCTCATTTCAGTGATAAATGGTCTATGAATATAAACCTTCTGAAATGAGAACCAGTTTGTATAATTAATCATCTTTATGATTCTTCTTGTGGTTTCAAACTGTCATCTTCAATAGCAGTTTGGATTCTGAAGCAGCCGTTAATTATAGTGTTAATTTTTTTAATGGCTGACAAAATTGTGTTTAGTTTTAGAATTTCAAAACTGCTAAATTTTATCTTGAAAAAATTG
Organism: Glis glis; assembly: GCA_004027185.1. Classification (NCBI taxonomy): domain Eukaryota; kingdom Metazoa; phylum Chordata; class Mammalia; order Rodentia; family Gliridae; genus Glis; species Glis glis. The sequence goes on from PVJS01025568.1 coordinate 7,230, forward strand.
CTGCTTAGAACAGTAGCCTCAGATCACAGCTTAGAAAGCCCAGCGTGAAGTTGCTCCAATCATCTGTGAATCTAAATTAACACTGGTTTGTATTGTGAGAGAGATTTGTTTCTTACACGTGTGTGTGCACTGCCATTGGCATATCTAAAATATAATATGAAATCAAGTATCTGCTTATGCCTGTGTATGTGTAAATATTTATATGCCATGTAGGTTGGACTGGCAAGTGAATGAATCATTATATTCTACTTTCCAAGGAAAGTTTACATGAATTTGTGAGGATGTCAGCTACCAGAACATCTTTTAAATTTTAAAACATGGATTATTTATCATTTAAGGAATATCCAAGTCTCTAGCATTGTAGAAGAAATTTTGCACTTTCAAGCTACCTGGTAGATAGAACTGATCAGTGGCCCCTCACTAAGCTCTTTCTCCAGCTGAGCAGACAGTCCTTTTGCAATATTTAGATCAAATCTTTTGTTTTTACTGGCCTCAGCATTAAGTTCTCCCATCTAGAAAGTGAACATCTTCTAGGATCATAATGATGAGCCACCATTTTGACCTAGAAAAAATTCATGATTCATGTTGGCACAGCCCCCCTTGGGCTATCGATTCATCAGTAGTATTTTTCTAACCTTTGGAGTGCCACATCCTCAGAAACACACAAAATGGATACTTGACAGTTGTCCATTAGAACAGGCTAACCTGATCTAGCACAGGACCTGGCACATAATAGACACTCAATAAATATTCACTGGGTGAATGAATGAATCACGTGAAACTTTGGGGGGGGGATTAAACGAAAGCTTAATTGTGCAAAGCATTCAGAATGCAGCCTCCAAGTTGGCTACCGATTGAGCGACAGGAAAAAAATTCATTCAACTAATATGTGCACAGAAAAGCATATTTAGAAAATATATTTTTAAAAGAGTTCTTATCCTTCCTCCTCAGTCTTTATCCCAGTCTCCCTCCCTCCTGTGCTTTTAAAAGTGAGCAATTGGCCACTAGTGTAATGAAAGCATAGCAGTTCATTCACACAGTTGTCAAACCACTGGAAAAATGCTTCCTTTTCATTGTGCTTTTTTTGGACACTATAGATATGGTAAATCATGAACTGCATTATAAAAATACCTCTTTTATGCCCAAACATTCAGTAGGAGGGAATGACATTTCTTTTATTGCCTTGGTAAATGTTTTTAAGGTGTTTAGCAATAAGCCTTCTTTTTTGTCAAAACTGCTTAGATGCAGTGGTTGCTAGGAATTTACTAGAAAACCTATAGTTAATAATATCAGAAAAAGAAGGGATATACGGTTAGTCAGCTAATATGACAGATCAGCTTGAGTAGCACAAGCTTTTTCTTCTGCCTGCCATTTTCTTGATCTTTTGTGTTATAGAAAAGGAGGTAATTGAAGTTTGAAAGTTTATTTTCCTCCATTGCCCATCAGTCACTGTTTTTAGCATTTTCTCCATCTTTTAGACAGAGAAATGGATTGTTCCAAGTAGTAGAAAAATAATAATGCTTTCTAAAAGATTTCTGAAGAAAGAAGGACAATATGATTTTAATACAAATGTGAATAAGAACATCTTTAGGTCTTAGTGAATTACTGCTTTCTTCCTCAGCTTTTCTTTTTCTTTCCTCTTTTCTGCACAGGTAAAAACTCCAGAATTTTGGCATGCTTCCTAGAATGGTAGACTTTAACATGAAAAATATGTTTAATTTTAATTTCTCAAGATAGTGTTTAAAATAAATTATTTCCTTTGGTATTTACTGAGTTATTGAAATTGATGTAGACCCACATTTTTTACTTTTTACTTTGTCTTTCATGTCCTACTTTCATTTCTTACCGTAATTAGGTGGTAATGGATTTCTTTTAACGTGTTGTTCTAAGAAACATGCAGAAAAAAATAAATTGCTCACTTAAAAACACAGGGAAGAGACCTTTAGCAAAGGGGTGCCAAGCTTCACGGGTCGATGAAGGCTCCCTTCGATGGGATTTTCAGATGAAAAGAAATTAAAAAAATAGCCAGATACCGTGAGAGTGGAATAGGTTAGATTGCTGCTAAAGTTCACAGAAATCTTGACCTATCTACTGGTAATGGCAGACTCCACAGCACAGAAACTTGTGTGACTTCTACTTTCTCGACTTCCCTGAAACGGCTGTAAAGGCTAAGTTACCACACAGTGTATTTTTTTGTGGTAGAGCCCCGTAGTGTATTTACACCCTCTGTATACTGAGTCTGGCTTGGAAGTCTGGTCCGTGGTTTCATCCATTGTTAAGAGTGATGCGAGACTCTCCCAAGAGTTAAATACAGTGGAGCTGTATTTATGTGCAGCCGGTGTGTTTGGCCGTCCCGCGGCTGTTTCGTTGCTCATTACCTCCCACTTTGCTTCCATCTGTGTGTGTGGCAGAGGGAATTGTCCTAAAAAATATAGGCTTCCTCTGAACACAAACGTGTATTTGTATACCAGTAAGTCTACAATGTCCTGAATATGGGTGCTATTAATGATTGTACATTTTATAAAGCTTTTAGAGCTTAGAGGGGTTTAGCAGTCATTCTGCAGAAACAGTTGCATGGTCTCTGTAACTACATTAAAAATAATGTATATTAAAGTTGAAAAGGTAATTTGTAAGATATTTTTAACAGAAAACTTGAATGTTTAGGTTAATACCGAAGATGAATTTGGTTTGTATCTGTTCAGAATCAATGGTTAATATAATAGTCCCACAAGCTTTTTTTTAATGAGTTCATTTAATTGAAAGATTACAAAGATGCTGATGAACCACACGTCCATGGAATATTTATCTTGAAACCTAGAGTCCTACTCACTGAATTTGTTTGCCATGGTTAATGTATCTGAGAAACCAAACTGAAATTACTGAATACTTTTCTAATGTCTTAATTATCCAAGATTTTTTATATTAACCTCCTTTTAAACTGAGCAATGCCTGAGACAGATATTTTTACCATAAAAATATGCATAGGACTGGGAGGAGTCACTGCAGATAAGGCAGCTCTTTAAAACTGGATGCAAGGCACTATAAACTCCTAAAACATACTAAAGAATGAGGGAGGTTTAACTGAGGACTGTTCAAAATGGCTAGCTGTGCATTTATAAGGAAGGACACATGGATGATATCTGTGTGTTTAATCCTAGTTATAAAAAGTCACTGGTTAGCTGGGCATGATGGCGCACACTTGTAATCCCAGTACTTTGGGAGGCGGAGACCGGAGGATCGGGGTTCGCGGCCAGCCTCAGCTCTCGCTCTCTCTCTCTCTCTACCTAGTGAGGCCCTCCGCAACTTCGTGAGACCCGGTTTCAAAATAAAGTATAAAAAAAAAAAACTAGGGCCGGGGGTGTAGCGCGGAGGTAGAACGCCCCTGGGTTCAATCTCCGGTACCGCAAAAAAAAAAAAAGTCACTGGTTTTTATAACAGCATGTTCAGTGGTTACCAAGTTCTACAACTTGAGGTAAAACCAGAATCCTACTGTAGAAAGTACCATAACAAAGGAATAGCCAAATTAGGATATATTAGGGATATGTGAAAAATAAAAATATATTTACATGTATGAGTGCGTGTGTCTGTATTTACAAGGAAAACTTATATTTTAAATTTAATTTTTAAATGAGCAATAAAAAATAACTCTGCCAGAATTTCTCTTAGAATCTGAAAAACAAACAAACAAACAAAAAAAAACTCTTTCCCTGTACCCAGCTCATGAAAGCTAGCTATTATTAAAAGTATGATTTAAGCCGGGCGTGGTGGCACACACTTGTAATCCCAGTACTTGGGAGGCTGAGACAGGAGGATCACAGGTTCACAGCCAGCCTCAGCTACTTAGTGAGGCCCTCCGCAACTTAGTGAGACCCTGTTTCAAAATAAAGAATAAAAAATGGGGCTGGGGGTGTGGCTCAGAGGTAAAATGCCCCTAGGTTCAATCCCCAGTACCGCAAAAAATAAATAAATAAAAGTATGACTATTAGCCAAGGGAGGTGGCACACATCTATAATCCCAGTACTTGGGAGGCTGAGACAGGAGGATCTCAGGTTCGCAGCCAGCCCCAGCAACTTAGGGAGGCCCTCCACAGCTTAATGAGACCCTGTTTCAAAATAGAAAAATAAAATAAAATAGGGCTGAGGATGTAGCTCAGAGGTAGAATGCCCCTGGGATCAATCCCCAGTACCACAAAATAAATAAATATAAAAATTAAAAAGTGACTATTTAGGAAATCATATACGTGGTTTTTAATAACTAAAATGTGATAAAGCATAAGGTACATTTCTAAAAAAATGCAGCTCTACATAGGTGAAAAGGAAAAATGGGAGAAAGAGAAGAGGGAAAGAAGCAAGAAAATAAGAAAAGAATGGACGAGAGAAATAAATATTAAGAAGGAAAAACAGGAAAACAAGATGATTTATTCGGGGTTTATAATGTGCCAAGCACTGTGCTAAGCTCATTCCGGGTTTTGTTTTGTTTTGTTTTATTTAATATTCACAACAGAACTAGAAGATAGGTCTTACAATTCCTTTCACACAAATGAGAGAGTGAAAATCAGAGATGCTTCCTAAGGACACACAGCAAATAAGTGGCAAAACTAAGAAAGAAACCATGATCTGACTGCTGGTCTGAGGCGGAACCGTCAGCTCTGGCTCGGTTCTCAAAATCTGGTCACGCTGCAGTCCGAGCCTCCTGTGAGGTAATCAAGAAGCCAGCCTTGACACTCGTGGTCAGACAGATGAGTTGTTGAGGGTAGGGTGGGGCAGGGTCCAGAGGCAGCCACCAGGCCCCTCCGCCAGAGAAGAGGGGGCAGACCCATCACACAGAAGTGGTGATGGGTCTCAATAATGTGAACCCATTTTCATGATTTTTCCGTAATTTTTGCTCTTTTCTTTGTATGTTTCCTCTTTCATCTCCCAACAACCTTAGAAGATTAAAAACAACCTTTAGAGTCTTTTAGTAGGTGGCTCAAATTCCTGCCAGCCCTTCTGCCATGGTGTGCTGCCCTTTCTTACAGCCTGAGGCTTCTGATTACCCCACAGGGACAGGTGAAAGTTATGCAATTGTTAGCAAGTCATTTAGCGCCCTACACTTCCCTTCCCTCCTGTTAAAGACAGGTCTAGACTGTGCTCCTTACCATCCTCATAGCAGTCAGAATTGTTAAAGGAAAAACAAAATTAAAAACCAGGAAAATGCTGTAGACTTGATATATAGGACATGTAACACGCTTAAGGAGCCCGTTTCATCTAAGTGACAATTTAAAGAAAAAGAGCACGTGATCATCCCATGCTGGACTCTCAGTACTTCCTCCCTTAGATTACCTTTCTCATCCTCTCTACGTCTCTGCTGATAAGTGGCCAGACGGTCCTCTTCCCCATTTTACAATCGAGGCAGTGAGAGGTTAAGTGTTTGACCATTGCCAGCCGCCGAGATGAGAGCAGGGCTCGAGTCCCCTGTCCAGATCTGAGGTTCATTTTGCCTCCTCCTTATGGCCAAATTGCTACCTAAGTAACCACCTTTGGCCTCTGTTCCCTCGGCTGCACAAATAGGGTCATACAATATCTATAAAAGATGGTCACTCTCAGAGCTAAGATTTTATAATCTCAGGAAACAGAGCCCTGAGTGCTTTCGGCATTAAAATGCTTTATACGTTTAGCAAAAAATAAATAAAATAAAAAATAAATTAGAAAACAGTCCTCTAGTAGGGGTGGACTGGCTGTTGGTGAACTCTGTTCTAAGAAGCAATAGGAAAATATGAGTCATCCCTGACCTGTGATGTGACTTCAGCAGATGAATCCAGAGGCAGAAAATGTTTCCAGATCCACTTTGATTCAGAACAATATTGGACCATTTTTACAAGTCCTTCTTTAAGGTGTTCCTTTGAATTAACTATGGATTATTTTCTTTCTGTGGATCCTCTTATATTTTTAATGGCTCAAAATTACGCATCGCTATTAGAAACTTGGTGAATATTTTTCCTATCACAAATGTAAATTATTTAGAAATTATTCTGACCTATTGTTTTCAGGGGTGAAATCCACAGTGCGGCTCCGACGCTCTAGATACAGCCTTTCACGTCTTGATAGAAACCTGAAGAGAAGCTGAACCAATGCTATTAACATGCCGTTTGCTTCCCTGCTACTTGCTTGATACACAACAGATCAGGAAATATTGCAATTCTCGCTGTAAGAAGGTGTATTTTATCCTATTCATTTTTTGAACATCAGGGAAGTTTTTTAAGAAAATATAATCTATGCCAGTATTCACACATATAAAAACATCACAATTAAAGCCGGGTGTGGTGGCGCACGCTTGTAATCCCAGTACTTTGGGAGGTGGAGACCGAAGGATCGGGGTTCGCGGCCAGCCTCAGCTCACTCGCTGTCTCTCCCTGTCTCTCTCTCTCTCTCTCTCTCTCTCTCTCTCTCTCTCCTTAGTGAGGCCCTCCGCAACTTCGTGAGACCCGGTTTCAAAATAAAGTATAAAAAATAGGACCGGGGGTGTAGCGCGGAGGTAGAACGCCCCTGCATTCAATCCCCGGTACCGCAAAAAAAAAAAATCACAATTAATTTTCACCTGTACTTCATAGTCACATATTCCAAAAGAATCTGTTGTTGTATCTTGAATCCTAATGCCATGCCTGGCTATAATCGGTAATCAATGCTGATTGAATGAATATTGAATAAATTTTGTATGCTAGTTAGGACACAAGAGCAGTCTCATTTGTTAACATGAACAAAGATTCTTTCCTTTTTAATGACTGAAGCACTATCAGAATAAAAGTCTCCTAGGGAAAGTCTCAGGGGCACCTTTTGCCCTTGAGCCTCTTTCTAGCCTTTTCTAATCAAAGGGAAGCAGGCGAGAAGAGTCAGGAACTGCCATGGGTGAGGAGGACAGTTCAGTCCAGACATTCTGTTTACAGCCGTAGAAGTAAAATGACAAGACTGGCCTTCTTGTTTGTCGGGACACCTGTTTGGCCTTACCTACAAGTAATTCAAATGCCAAAAATTATTGCTTTGGGTGTGGAAGCAGCCTGTGAATACACATTCACACATTCAAGCTAAGATTATACTTCAAGTGCTTCCTGATGGTGATATTTAATTCTAAAAACGGGGCAGTTTGCAGATCACCTTCTAAATCTAACATTACAATCATCTTGGGTTATTTTTATAGTCAACTAAATGAAGAAGGATAATCGGATGAGGTAGGTAAGTGTATTCCAAGTTTCTAGAAACAATTGTTTTTGTCATGTTCTGCTCTAGAATTATGTGTGTGAGCAAAGCAAACTAATATTTCTGTGAAATTTATGACGATTTAGAGAGGAAAAGACTTGGCAGAACAAATTTGCTTTTAAAAAGAGCTTCTAATGTTTTGCCAAGCTATATGAAACTTTAGCAAATCAAAAAGAAGACAAGGTATGTCCAAATATTATGCAAAGTTTTGTGAGGATAAATCTGTATTTTTTGAGGCACATGTTGTAGGATGCTCTTAGTCTTGCCCCAATGGAAGAGGTCAAATATAGTTTAATTTCCAAGTTATTTTTGTTTAGCATAATTATTTGAATTTAATAAAATTCCTATCTTAGAAGTTAGGTGTACAAATTAATATGGCATAAATGATATTCAGTTCTGTTCCAAATTGTAGCTGGGCACATATTCAAAGTTTCTCAGTATTTCATAATCTTTACTAGGGTTATCATTATTATTATTATTATTATTATTATTATTTTACAATACTGGGGATTGAACCCAGGGATGTTCTACCTCCAAACTACACTCCCAGCCCTTTTTATTTTTTATTTTGAAACAGGGTCTTCCTAAGTTGCTGAGGCTGGCCTTGAACATGTGATCCTCCTGTCTTAGCCTCCCAGGTACTAGGATTACAGGTGTGTACCACTGCACCCAGCTTAGGATCATTCCGAGGCAGTCTTGCCCTCACTACTAAATGAAACTGTGTAAACACATTTACCTATTTTCTCATTTTAGTATGTAATTTCTTTTTTAAATTTTTTATTTTTTGTGGTACTGGGGATTAAACCTGGGGCTGTCCTACTTTTGAGATACACAGCCAGCTTTATTTTATCTTTTATTTTGAAACAGGGTCTTGCTAAGTTGCCACACACTAGCCTCAAACTGTGATCCTCCTATCTCAGCCTCCCAAGCCTAGGGGTGCGCCACCATGCCCATCTTGTTTTAGTATATCATTTCTATGCATTTCCATCAATAAAATATTACTCAAGACATCATGTGTTAATTTAAATTTTGACCAGATAAATCAATAATATAGTTTCACGTTTAGGAATCAAACTTAGCTCTTTATGAGAAATATGCTGTGTATTCGTTATGGCCTGCCTTTCCCCAGCATTTAAAGGTATGTGAAGATATGAAGTACTTTAGCTTTATTCTGACCTTCTATGAAAAAAGGTTATAAAGGTGTTATTATGACTGAGATTTGTGTCTTTTTGGGTTTTGTTTCATGGTTCTTTTTGGAAGGACTTGGTCAGATGTGGCGGAAAGAAAGGAAATAGTGGACCTGTTCTTTTGTATAAATATGATACAACCCTTGGCTTCTTATGTTCTGGGTTAGCTCTTTTGTATCTTTTATTTGGGGGCCTCATTTCTCTAATGCAGTATTAGCTCAAATTGAAGACAAAAATGAATCAAGTGAAACATAGAAAAACAACTTAAAGTAAAAAACAAAACAAAAAAAAATGGTCTGAGCGTAAGAGTGTCATTCAGTATTACTGTAAACTTGTGTCACTGCCAAAAAAGAAATTTGGATTCATTTCAATAACTAGAGAAGAATTTAACCATTCAAAAACTTTTATTCATATGATTAAATGAAAATACTCATAGGTATGGAATTTCTCAAAATAGTCCAAAGAACTTACTTCCCTCTACTGTATATAATTTCCAGAAGTATATTCTTGAAACATTTAACCTTCATACGAGAACACAAATTTAAGGACATACTTTAGAGAATGACATTGCCATTCTCCAGTAAGTTTCCTTTGGACAGATAGTTTCTGGGGATGTCATCCCTTGTAATAAAAACTTAAAAATTCTAATCATCTGGTTCTGTGTACTGGATAATTTTCCAGCTATAGAAGTGATCTAAATGCTTAGATCTATTTACTTCTTCTTTTTAATTTTTACAAATGGATGGTGATGGTGATGAATAGGTATTCTTAATGTTTATGGGACATGTGGAGAGCATTGTAGTACTAGTATGTAGATGGATTGATTGTACCATCTTATATGTAAAATTCCAAGAAAATGACTGTAATGTCTAAATCAATTTTATTCTTTATGAAGTCCTTCAGACTTCTACTCAATCCTATTTTTCATCTTCAAATAATTTTCTTTTCTGCTCCCAACACATTTCTGGTATCTTTAAGCAGTTCAGTTTTGGATGGTATGTAGAGAAATCATTATCTTTTAAAACAGTTAACGAAAATTCATATGTACAATTTCCATGGGGGAATGTTAATTCCCTTCTCATTGAATTGTATGCAGAAAATATTACTTGGGAAATTTTATGAACCCCCTTTTTTGGGAAATAAGTATAACTAAGGATCCAGCTATTATAACCATATCACACTAGCACTGATATTTGCTAGCTATGCAACCTTGGTAAGATTATTTATTCTTTCTGGGCCTCAATTTTCTCTTCTATAAAATCAAAATATTACCTGGGAGGCTGAGACAGGAGGATCACAGATTCAAGGCTATTGCGTGGTAACTTCCGAGACCCTGTTTCAAAATAAAAAACAAAATAGGGAGGGGCTGTAGCTCAGAGGCAGAGCATCCCTGGGTCCAATCCCCAGTAAAACACACACACACACACACACACACACACACACACACACACATACACACACACACACACACAATCAAGTATTTATCCCAGCATGGTGGCACACATCTGTAATTCCAGTACTTGGGAGGTTGAGTCAGGAGGATCACAGGTTCTATGCAGGTTCAGCAACTTAGCAAGACCCTGTTTCAAAATACAAAGCAAAATAGGACTGGGGGTGTAGCTCAGAGGTAGCACACACCTGGGTGCAATCCCAGTACCACAAGAAAAAAACTCAAGATATTAGCTGGGCTTGGTGGTGCACGCCTGTAATCCCGTTACTTGGAAGGATGAGATAGGAGGATTACAGGTTCTAGGCCAGCCTCAATAATTTAGTGAGACTCTCAGCAACTTAGTGAGGCCCTGTTTCAAAATAAAAAATAAAATAAGGCTGGGATGTAGTTCAGAGGTAGAGCACTCCTAGATTCAATCTCCAGTACCACAAGAAAAAATATATATATTATCTGGGCATGGTGGTGCATGCCTCTAATACCAGTACTTGGGAGGCTGAGACAGGAGGATCACAGGTTTGCAGCCAGCCTCTGTAACTTGGAGAGACCCTCAGCAACTTAGCGAGACCCTATTTAAATATAAAAAAA
>PVJS01025568.1:17783-27854 GCA_004027185.1 Glis glis
TAAGCTGGGCGTGGTGGTGCACACTTGTAATCCCAGTACTTGGGAGGCTGAGACAGGAGAATCACAGGTTCATGGCCAGCCTCAGCAACTTGTGAGGCCCTCTGCAACCCATTGAGACACTGTTTCAAAATAAAGAATTAAAAATAGGGCTGGGGGTATAGCTCAGAGGTAGAATGCCCTTGGGTTCAATCCCCAGTACCACAAAAAAATTTTAAAAAATAAATAAAAAATAAAAAGGGTTGAGGGTGTAGCTCAGACTTAAAATGCCCCTGGATTCAATCCCTAGTACAAATAAATAAATAAAATAAAAATATTTCACTCTACATATAGGATAAGATTACAATTATTGCAATTATTACTATGATTATTATTACCACAATTATTCATAGTTATCATCATATAACTCTTGCTGGAAAGGTCCAAACATTACTTCATAGTGGGAAAATTTCTGTGCATAAGTTATTCCTTTGCCATGTATATTGATATATTAGTAAAAGGATCAATAGCATCAACTAGAAAGAATATACCACAGTTATTTCAAACCCGTGGTTAATAATGCAGTTTTTCTTTGCTGGGTTCACTATAAGTCTGACCATCTTATGAAGAATTTTCATGACTAAACGTATTTTAATGTGGCTGCTCTAATTGTATAGTTAACATGAGTTCTAAAAGTTTTATGGATTCCATGAGCGATTTTGCTTCTGTGAGTGACATAATTCTCTCCAATTTTTAGGTTAAGAGCAACACTTCAGGTCCGACTTGATCTAAAGAAGAACATTTGGTTTCCTCTACATTCCAGGGGAAATGTCGGCTTTGGGAGGGGCCGCCATTCGGGGTCAGGGCTGGCAGCTGTAAGAGAGATCTTGTTCATCACCGTCTCTCCATTGCTTTGCTTTGCAGCTTGCAGTTCCCCACAACGACGAGTGGACGCGATTCGCCAGGACCCTGGTGGAGATTCGCGCTAACCGAGCGGACAGCGAGGAGGAAGGCGCTGTGGAGTTATCTGCCTAGTGGAGACAGCCAGCGGCCGCCCCTGCCTCCCCGTGCTGGAGCTCAGCGTCCGCCGCCCTCCTGTAGTCAATCCATTCGTATCAGTATTGCTGTGACGTCCGGGTGCCATGTTGTGCCAGCTTTGCTCCCAGTGTCCCCAATATGTCTCACCGGGCTTTCCTTCCACTGACCTGACATCCACCAGAGCATTTCTACCTTTATATTTCTGTCTCCAAAATGAAGGGGGTGGGGGACCTTTACGGGTTTAGTTGTTGCCTTTTAACTACTTAGTAGCTGTATTTAATAGCTGGAAACCTCTGGTTAAATTTGTGCTTACATGCACTTCTGGCATAGCCCTATTAAATCCATATGAAGCCAGATATGATTGGGTGCAGATGTGCTGTGCCTCATGATATGGTACAGGGCCAAAGACTTGAGATGTGGTGTTTTTACATGGTGACTCACATTATGAATGGATTTACTAGAAGAACATTGCTGCTCCTTATTTATTGTAGTGTGCTGCATGGAACATATTTATTTGAAAGCATTAAAATAAACGATCCTAGAGTATGTGCATAATGAGAGGACTGTATTCTCTCTGCTGCTGTTGAGGTTACATTAAGTTCCAAATAACAATTACAGTATGCCAGTTGCACTGAGAACACGGACTCTTTAGAGGTTTGTTGCAGTGAACGGAATGAATTTTAATGCCTATTATTTCTAGGTACTTTAACAATATTTCAAATAGAGTTGGCCATTGATACTTGTCACTCAAGCTAACACAGTCCAACAAAAGTCTGTGGTTCCTAAATACGACACCAGTATTGCCAATAAAATGTTCCAAACCAGGTCTGCACCAGTGTGGGTAAATCCTTTACTTGGGGAAAGCCGGACTGGAATTGTGCTGTGACAGGCGGTGGGAGAGATACGTTAGGGCCATGTTAATGACTGATCATGAATTTATAGGCAGCCAACCTGGGTGGACTTAAACCAGACTGCTAGCTTTATTTTTATGAGAGAACGTGTGTGGTGTTTGGGGGAGGATCTCCCTTGCCTCCGTTGCCAAAGCTGCCCTGACCCAAAGACAGTTTCAAATGGGTGGAAAACGGAAGATGAGCTAAGATGAGCACTAGAAAGTGATGTTTATTATTATTAAACTAGGAAATGTGCCTATAAATGACTTTTAAAATTTTTTTTCAAAAGGTCATTTCATGCTTAGAGAGTATGAAAATAAATAGTGGTTGAGTCATGAAAAACATTTGAAGACAAGATTTCAACTTTTTACAAAGAAAATTTCCATTGGTGTTTTGTTGGTAGGGATTCCTCGAACTAAGATTTATTTTAAAAATGATGGTAGCTGGACATGGTGGTGTACACTTGGAATCCCAGTACTTGGGAAGCTGAGACAGGAGGATTGTAGGTTTGAGGCCAGCCTCAGCAATTTAGTGAGACCCTGTTTCAAAATAAAATAATAATAATAGTAATAATATAAAGGGCTGGGGCGTAGCTCAGAGGTAGAATGCTCCTGGGTTCAATCCCCAGTTTTTTAAAAAATTATAATACACTTTTCTCTAAATGCCCTATAGTATCTACATAATGAAATTCTTTTTTTTTTTTTTCCTTTTTGGTATTGTGGATGAAACCCAGGGGCATTCTACCTCTGAGTTACACCTCCAGCCCTTTTTAAATTTTTTTGTTCTGAAACAGATCTCACTAGGTTGCTGAGAGTCTCTCTAAGTTGCTGAGGCTGGTCTTGAACCTGTGATCCTCCTATCTCAGCCTCCCAAGTACTGGGATTACAGGTGTGTACCATGATACCCAGCTCATATTGAAATTCTTTATAACAGAAATTAAAATTTTACAGATAAATAAACGAATGTCTGAAATAGGTTTAAAGGCAATCAAATGAACAGAACTGGTTAAAATTTCTCAAACATACACTAAAATACCAAAAGAAAAGAAAAAAGAAAAGCCTATGAATTGTTTCTGTGGACCAAATCCTGAATGATTTAATGAGTGAAGCCTATGAAAAGCACAAAGGCCAGAGGCACTTGCAGGAGGCAAATGGAATTTTATAAACCCTCACCTACTTATCTATCCCCCTGTAGTAGCTAGTCTCAGTCAGTCCCTTGGATCTTGTCCCTCAGATCCCACGCTGGATCTGGGCTTATGTAACTGATAGAGTTTGGGGGATGCGATGCTCTGTGGTGTTCAGGATGTCTTGACCAGTTGGGGCTGTTAGAACAGAATACCACAGATGAGCGGCCTGGTTGAGAGCCATCTTAGCCCTGCAATGAGGTCACCATTTCGGACTGGCTTAGCTATGCACATAGTATATACTGAGTGGAAATTGTCCGTAATCAGACAAGCTTTCCTTGGACTGGATGGGACTGAAAGGTGGACCTTGATGACCTCCTATTCTCCCTGAAAATGTTTACCTTGCCCCTCCCTAGACTTAGCTCATGACTGCCTTTTCCTAAAACTTAGCCTGAACTTATGACCTCCTTGCTGTTTGCTTTGTTTAAACCCTTAATAAAAAGGGGGGGGGGGCACTGACTGCAGGATGTGAGGAGAATTGCCTGGCTCCTCCTCTGCTGACCCCGATATTAAAAAAAATAATTTCAGACCCAGAGTTGTTCATGTGAGGGACTTCAGCAAGCAGTAACCGCGCACCGGTCCATCACCCGGCCTAAACAACAGGAATGGATTTCTGTCCATTCTGGAAGTTCAGGAAGACGAGTATCAAGGCCCCAGCAGATGTAGTGTCTGGTGAAGGCCCTTGCCCTCGTTTGTATTGCAAATGGCCGTCTTCTTGTTGTATCCTAACATGGAGTGGAGAGATCATCTCCAATGTCTTATAAGGGCACTAATCTGGTTCACACGGGCTTCACCCCGTCGCCTAATTCATTGTCAAAGGTCTCACCTCTAAAAACCATTACTTTGGGGACTTAGCCTTCAAGTTATGAATTGGGTGGGAGAACATAAACATTCAGTCTGTAACGCAGGACAAGGTTTCAGAGGATGCATAGATCCCTCTAGCTCGCTTTGGTCCCTGAGCCAGCCCACAGCTATTCATGTCATCTCAGCTGATGGCTCAGATGAAATGGGTAGTCTTGAAAACCTGCCTCAGATCTCCTACTGTGGAGAGCACGTTGACTCACAGCTCAAGCTGCTTGGCTCTAAAATCCATCTGCACGGATTCCACGACCAAGACCAAGCTTCCCACAGGCTAATCCCAGGCAGGACTGAGTATGGCTGGGAAACTAGGCTGAGCCTGTAGCACTCCCTGTCAGTGTAACTAAAACATTCCTAGAACTGTTCTGTAGTCTAAGTCCCTATTCCTTTCCTCTTCCTCCTTCCCTCCTTCCATTCCTCCATCCCTCCCTCCCTCCTCTCCTCTTCTCCTCTTTTCCTCTTCTCTCCTCTCTTCTCCTCTTATTCCCTCTCTCCTTATCAGGCTCTGATCGACATCATCAACTGATGGCTTTCTAAGCATAATCTGGCTGAGGATATGCTAGGCGGGATAAGAGAATAAAGAGACTAAACAGCAAAAGAGTTGCAAGAAGCCAGGTGTGGTGGGACCTGCCTGCAATTCCAAACTACTCAGGAGGCTGAAGCAGGAGGATCATAAGTTTGAGGCCAGCCTGGATAACTGGGCCCTGTTTCAAAATGAAAAATAAAAAGAGGCTGTAACTTAGTGGTAGAGCACCCCTGGGTTCAATCCTCAGTACCACACACACACACACACACACACACACACAAAGAGTTGCAAGAATTAGCATGTACCTTTAAGAGGCAGAGGAGCAACACTGGGTTGTACATTGAGGTGTTGGATCAAGGAGGGTAGAATGTAGACTGGATAAGCAAGAACTCATTGACTTTGAGGCTCTTTTGGGGGCTATGTGATTTTATACTCCAGGAAGGACCCTGGGTGATAGAGTGACTCTTAGAAATCTGGAAAAGCTTTTGCCTGCAATCACAAAAATGAAAACGCCCAAGTTGCCCTGGTGGATAGTGGAGAAGAGAATGAAGAGGTTGAGGGAAATAGAAGTGTTAGAATGGACGTATTATGTAGGATCAGAAGATATACCCAAGGCTTAGGTTACATAGGACACCCAGAGTACACCCTTTCACCAAAGTCATTGGCAATGAACTGATGGGAGAGGCCTGAGCATCTCTGGGAGTGACAGCTTTCCTCTGCAGGCCCTGGCTGATAGGAGGAGAGGTGTTCACAGAGCAGGGCTTGTGAATTTTCATCTCAGAAGACAACAGGAGACCAAAGGGACAGTGGTGAGATGGTGGTAATTAAATACCAGTAGTCAAGACACCAAAACCAGCGTAATGACCAGCTAGATCAGAGGACCAGACAAGGAAGCTCTCCCCATAGGAAGTTGTGGGAATAATTAATAGAACATGGTTTACCTAGGGGAAAAATAGGCAATCAAAAGGGTTTCATTTAATGTCTATGACCAAAAACATAAAGACAAGAGTGAAGGAACAAGAGGCTAAAGGGGGTTAACCTCAACAAGAAGTCATGATTGTCTACTTATTACCCAGACCGGAGTCAGTTTTTCAATCCAGAATCCATCGACTGAAGAGATACTAGGTTGCTAGGAGGAAGGACGCCATTGCAAAAGTATGTTGTAATGAATCTCCCAGTTCTTCTCCAAAGGGAGCTATAGCCATTTATTCAGGTGAATGTACAATGCAGATGAGAAAAATCCAGATATTTAGATATTGAATGCCAATTCTGTTCTATATGAATCCAGGATCTGAGTTCACATTGAAACCCTGTTGGAGCGGTAGCTTATGGTGACCAGGCAACATAATGGAATCTTTTTTAACATCTGGATCACAGTGGCCCCATTGGGTCTATATACACTGGTCATTTCCTCAATCCCTGAGGGTTGGATTGGAATTGATGTAACTGTAATAGGTGCCTGACTTCTGGGGTGAGCGCTCTCACAGGAGGGAAGGCCACGTGAAGATCTCCGACACTACCACACTCACACCTCTCCTGGCCAACAGAGTAAATAAAAAATATTACAGCCAGGCACAGTGGTGCTCTCCTGTAATCCTCGTACTTAAGAGGCTGAGACAGGAGGTTCAGCCTCAGCAATTTAGTGAGATCCTGTTTCAAAATAAAAAGGGGGGGGGCTTTGGGTGTAGCTTGGAGGTAGAATGCCCCTAGATTTAATCCCCAGTACCCCCCCAAAGTCTCAGGGTCTGGAGAGGAGGATGGCAGAGATTAGGGCCACTCTTAAAAGCCTAAAAGATGTAGAGTGGTGGTTCCTGGAATGGATCCAATTAATACACCAGGTAGGCCCTTTATAAACTGCATGGATCTTAGAGAATAACCAACGAGTACTGCAAGCTCAACCAGGCAAGATCTCTGATCACAACTGCTGTTCCAGATATGCTATCATTTCCAGAACAGATTAATAATTAATGTATAAATTAATGGACCTCTGATATATGGTATGTGGATATTGATTGATGATTGCATTCTTTTCCCTTCCAACTACACAAGAAGATCAGAAAAAAATTTGCACTCACATGGGAAGAACAATATTCATTTTCAGGCTTGCCTCCAAGCTATGCTAACCTCTTCCCCTCTGCCACACTCCAAAGAAGTCTGGACTATCCACATCCACAGTACATTACCCTGACCCACTGCATCAATGGCATCACGTGGATCAGGCAGGATAAGCAAGAGTTAACTAATGCACCAGAAGTCTTGGTAAGAGGTATGCACTCCAGAGGGTGGGAGATAAATTCAAGGAAGATTTAGGGACTTGCTACTTCAGTAAAGTTTTTTGGACCTCCCATCCCCCATCCCCCCACCCCCAAGGGTTAGGATATCCCCTAACTGAGGATATCCCCTTCAAAGTCAAAGGCAAATGGATGAAGTGTAGAACTCTCAACACAGAAGAAAGCACAGCACCTAGTAGGGTTTATTTGGGGCGGGGGGGTTCTGAGATCAACACATTCCATATCTAAGAATATTGCTCTACATAATAGGTAGCATGCAAGAATTTGGGTGGGCCTCAGAATGGGAAAGGACTTAGCTGCAGGCCCAAAGGATAGTGTAAGGAACTCCCCAGTTTGGGCAATACAACCAGTGGATGCTATGGATTAGAAGAGTCAATGGTGAGAAAAGGTGTAGAGCAGAATTTATGGTACCTCAGAGAAATTATGGTACAAGTGAAATTCTGGTACAAGCGAGATTATGGAGGAACGCCATACCATCTGAAACAAAAGATAGTACCCATCGTGTTGCTAGGTCCTGGTAGATATGGAATTCTTCACAATGGGATATGAACTTTATGTGGATCCAAAACGCCCATTATAAGTTGAGCCATGTTGGCTCCAGCAAGTCATAAAGTTGAATAGATCTGGAAGAAACCCCTGCCATATGCAAATTGCACACTGGGAGGTACTCGTGAGCAGAGCCAGGGAGCATGAGTAAGCTGCATGAGCAAGCAGCCCAGAAGCCCAAGGTCACCCAACAGGATTTTACCAGCTCCCCTCAATGCTTGTATAAACAGTCATATGTGGGAAGGACAGGTCCTGTGTGACCAGCTGAAAGAGGAAGAAAATGTCAGAACTTGTTTTACATATGGCTTGGCTCAGTTCCTGGGCGAAAGTTGGAAATGGATGGCAGCTACATTATAGCCACATTCAGGAGTGACCTTAAAAGATAATAAAGAGGGGAAATCTTTTCAATGAACAGAGCTTTGAGTTGTGCACCCAGTCATCCACTCTGTGGGAGGAGAGATGGCCAGAAGTGAGCACATACACACATTCCCAGCCTGGCCCAAGCCATCATCATCTCTGTCGTAGTTGCTGTAGTAGCCTCCGACTGGTCTCCCTGCTTCTGCCCTCCACCCCAGTCTCTGCTCAGTAGAGACACCTGAGTGACACTGTCAGGACCATGAACTCCTGGGCTCAAAGCACACCAACACCTTTCATATCACTTGCAGGGAAAGTCACAATCCTCAGAGTGGCCCACAGACCCTATGTAGTTTGACCTTATCTTCCTCTCTGACCTTCTGTCTTAGTCCTCTAATCTTAACTTATCCACTCAAACTACTTGGGTCTCCTCACTATTCCTCTGACACACCAAGTATATCCAAGACCTCTGCGCTGATTGTTTCTTCTCTCTGGAATGTTGAGAGCATTGAGTTTCTAAATCCTCCTGCACATATTTCAAAATTCCACCCTTTCATATAATTAAGGTTATTCCTTATGACTGATTTTTCAATTAACTTTTTAATCTGCGAAAGCAACAAGTTGCCCAAAGGTCTAAGGTCAATGTCAATATGAAAAAGCTGTAGTTTCAAAACAGCAATAACGCTGGGCATGATGGTGCATGCCTGTAATTTCAGTAGTTGGGAGCCGGAGACAGGAGGATTGCAGATTCAAGGACAGCCTCAGCAACAAAACGAGATTCTCAGCAACCCAGCGAGACCCTGTTTCAAAAAAGGGGGGGGAGGGATCTGCGGGTGTGGCTCAGAGGTAGAATTCCCCTGGGCTCAATTCCCAGTACTTCCAAAAAAACAAATAAATAAAAACAGCAATAACAACAACAAAAACAACAGAAGATGAGCTTAGAGGCACCTGATGTTCCCCATCAGAAAAAACACTGAGACAGAATTAAAAATCATAGGCAGAAATAAGAGGAGGGAAAATATAATTTGTCTAGTTTTAGTGGGGCATGATTTACATACATTAAATGCACAAATATCAAGTGTTTGTTCATCAGGTGTTAACAACTATGTGCACTCATGTAACCATCACACCAAACAAGACACGGGACATTGTAGTCAGCCGGCATGGGTCATTTTCTCATGGCTCTTTCTAGCAGTCGTCCTGATTTCTGTCAACACAGATTGGTTGTGCCTGTTCTTTAACTGCTAAAGTGAAATCATACAATATGCCCTATTTAATGATTGTATTATTTTGGTCAATGTAATTTTTGACATCCATTCACACGATGAATGTTTCAGCAACATATTCCATTTTATTGCCAACTAGTATTCCATTTTGCAATTATACTGCAATTAGTTTATCCATTCACCAGTTGATGAGCACTAGTGCTGTTTCCACTTTTAGACCTTTTTTGTCTGACATGGATATGAATATTGTCGTACAATTCTTTTTGCAGGCAAATGTTTTCTTAGGTAACACTACACGTAAAATTTCTGGGTTGTTATTTTAAGAATGCTTAACACAGAGACTTCAGAAAAGTTCTGTTGGCCAGGTGCAGTGGTGCATGCCTATAATCCTAGCAATTCAGGAGGCTGAGGTAGGAGGATCTCAAGTGTGAGGCTAACCTTGGCAACTTAGCAAGACCCTGTCTCAAAATAAAAAGTGAAAAGGGCTGGGGTTCATGAAGCTCAGTGGCAGAGCGCCCCTGGGTTCAGTCCCCAGTACATCTGCAGAGTGGTTGGTTGTACCATTTTGCGTTTCCACCAACAAAGCATCAGATTTCCAAGTGCTCCGTAGCTTTTTTGAAGTTTGTTATTGTTGGTCTTTTTTATTTTAGCCATTCTGGTAAATATGAAGTGATAGCTAACCGTAGTTTTATTTTGTATATCCTTGATCAGTGGTTTTGAGTACATTTTCATGTTCTTATTGGCCATTCTTATGTATCATATTTTCTTTTGTAAAGTATCTTTTCAAATATTTTGGCTATCTTAAAATTATTCCTTTTTATTAGTGGTAGAGTAAAAATTTTTTATTATTAATTTAGAGGGATTTTCTTTATACAGTATGCTTTTCCTTTTGTTATTAATTTGTAAGAGTTCTTTGTATATTTTGGATATAATTCCTCTGTCAGATATATGGATTGCAAATATGTTTCAGCCTATAGCTTAAAAACTCATTTCTTTAATAGAATTCTTTTTGATATGTGGAAACTTACAATTCTATTGAAATCTAATTGTTTTTTTTTTTTTTTTTGCGGTACCGGGGATCGAACCCAG
Organism: Glis glis; assembly: GCA_004027185.1. NCBI lineage: Eukaryota > Metazoa > Chordata > Mammalia > Rodentia > Gliridae > Glis > Glis glis. Next base: position 27,761 of record PVJS01025568.1, read on the forward strand.
GGGCGTTCTACCTCCGCGCTACACCCCCGGCCCTATTTTTTTATACTTTATTTTGAAACCAGGTCTCACAAAATTGCGGAGGGCCTCACTAAGT